>JAHBCN010002749.1:164292-201111 GCA_019359885.1 Listronotus oregonensis
CCATCTTGATATTGCAGAATAATAGCAAAATTTTCCACTTTGGCAACAAAAAGGAATTATTTTATGTAAAAAAATGTGAATACAGGTTTATTGCTAAAAAACTAAACTTTATTTGTTTCACAACTACAACACTACAATACATTTACAATTGCAACAATTAAATAAAATACAACTGAAATTTTTACATTTTGAAATAGACAGTACTTAGTGGTATTATTTAATAATATTTTGTGGTATGCTACATTTCATATTTTAAAACATACACATCATTTAAGCATTAAAATCCTACTTAATACAAACACAAAAATTTCATTTATAGTTTGTTGGCAGCCCTTGCAAGATAAAACAAAGAATTAGATCTCGTGTTCTTATTTGGTACTCGAAAGTTTAACTTACTTACAAGTTCTTCGCAGTCCACTTCATAGTACACAATCTAAACAAAAACTTCTTCAGTGCAAGGTAAGTTTACATCAGTTAATTTTAAAGTTGTAAAAGGCAAATCTAAAAAATATAAATTATATTTTAAAACATGTCATTTTCAACTAATATACCAAGTAATTGGTAGATAAGTATCCAAAAAAAATTAAATACAATTAAAGAATGTAACTAACTGCAAACTTAATAAATGTACAAAATAATGGGAAAAAAATATTAAATACACATTCTGAAGGTACATTAATGCAAATACCTAAAGTTGATCAGTTCTAGGTATAAGCAAGTCAATATTGACTATTTACTTAACAAGTAACTATAATTAGAATCACACAAAAATTTCAATTTACTTACTAATAACTGTGTAACTACATTCCGAGTGGTGGACTTAAAAACCGTGTTTTTGTTATCCGAGGTGTAATAATGCAAACTGAATGGAACTGCTACAATAAAAGAATATTTGTTAGTAATAGCAGCATTAGGATTAATCATATTTTTCACCTTACCTTCTTTTATTAATCGCCTTTTTCCTTTTTGATCAAGATCTCATAATAACTGCTTTTGCAATTTTTCTGGAAGACATATAAAAATCGTGTTTTAACATGCTCCGAGCAAATAACAGAATCCTTATGGGAAACACAACTTTTTGGTGTATTGCACACTAAGGACTAATTAAAACTACACGACTAAACTTTACCAAAAACAATACAGTAAAAACAGTCAAAACCAATAAAATATCAACTCTGTACACAAATATTTTTAACCGTAAAAATAACCCCATATAAAAACTTCGACTTGTGGCACGACTCTGTCTACAGCTGAGAATGCTAGTAACTTTTAGAGTTACCCGACAGGGCCGCCAACATAAGCGACCCCTTTCACACCTTCACGTCTTGGACTTTTTCTATCCCCATTCTCGACGATGTCATAACCCCTTTAGATTAATAGACTCTGGATATCTCTAGACGCGAGTCATTGGTTCGACAAAGGCCTTGCCGAACCACGTGTCTGTTTGGTCAGCGGAGAGGGTTATGTACTCCATTCACCAGTTCCTATTTGACCTCCGATCAGTGAAGTGCTCGCGATAAAAAAAACTACATAGTTTTTTCCGGGAAGGCGGCTGAAGGAGCTGTATCAACGGCTTTTACCATCGGGGATCAAGAAGAAACTCAAGCCAAAAGATGGAGTCCTTCTTCTGGGGCCAAGCGCTGTGAGCGATGATTCCTATATCTGTTTCTTTCTGGGAGCCCCACGCACGAGGGATTTTCCTAATGGCGGAAGATGGTTGCGCGCTCAGCAGGAAGAGGCAGTACTGACAGAAAACGGTTATGCGCAATACCAGTAGCAGTCATCTGGTCGGATGTCCATTTTTTGTGCCTGCATCGATAAGAAAATATTTGAAAATTTTGAGAATTTAAGTTTTTGAAAAGTTCGGAATTTTTGGGGGCTACAGAGCCCGACTATCCAGAAGTTCCACGTACAAAGCCTGGGAAAGCCACGTTGATAACAACGTGTGTCTGGAAAGGGGAGAGCTGGTTGAACGTCCACCGACGGAGACCAAAAAAAGTGAAAGCAAAGCAAAGCAGTACTCCATTCACCAATAAACACGCAGAGCGAGATACATAACCCTCCCTGCTAAACAACAAGGCACGTGGAACGAGTAAGAAAGGTTATATTGCTATTTTTCTTTTTCTCTCGCACACTTGATCGCATGGCCAAGCTGCACGGCTCCCTCCAGTAGACATATGCTCGAATCGATTAAGTATCCACGCGACCACGATCACGAACACGCCGCTCGTGACAATCGCGGTATCTTCATGCACACTAACATTTTTAAGTTGGCAATGCGACTATCCCTACATATTAGTAAATTTTGTTTCTCAGATTTAAGTTGGCTGATATACGAATTTTATTCAGGACCGTACTGAGGGAAGGGAGTTTCAAAATTTTATTATCCTAAAAAATTGTTGTATAGATTACAATGACTAAGTTTATTAGTATTTTTTCTTGCTGTCTATATATTTGTATATACTGTGAAAGCTTCAAGTTTGGCCATAATATTTAATTGAAAACTATGATTTCCACTCAGCCACAAAGTTCTATTTCTGCTACATCCAAAAACTTAAGGAATCTAAAGCAGTGCCTTTTTTTATAACATTACTGACATTAGAAAGAGACTATATAGTGCAGAATAATAGTTATTTATTAGATGTTTGTTACCTACAAATAGTTTACACTATTTTACACTTTTTGTACACACTTAGTCCTAAAATACACCTTCAATAAAAGCGCTTAGCTACGTAAAAAAATGTAAAATAGTGTACACAATTTCTGAATAACAAACAGACCCGTTATGTTTCGTTATATTTGCAGAAAAACTCCACTGTTAATAAAATTGTTAATAAAATGGCTTGGAAAATATAAATAATCTGTAAAGGTTGCCCTTAAAAAGCCAATACTGGGTGCCGGTAACAAAAAGGCAATCTTTATTTAATCGCCTTCATGTTAAATTAATTAGCAATTAGGTGTTTATTTGGGATTGACCTTTTGATGCGTATAAAATGTTGGCATAATATTACCACAAATTGCCAATGCTCTACCATCAATGCCAACGTGAAAAATATACATTGCCAGCAAACAGTGTTTGCTGGGAAACCTATTACCTTGTTATTGTTACATGAGTTACCTTAAAGGACAACAAGGATGTGATCCTTATTTTGACTTTCTCTTTCGTTATATTTTATGGGTTGCAGAGGTAAGGATCACCTTTTCTTATGGCTTAGGAGGCGCTGGTGTAGCTCAGACCTCGACCGCAATCTATATAGTGAAGTTTACAAACGGCCCCCTGGAACACAACTCCATCCTAATTTACTACAATTTGAGGGCCATTTTGTATCACACAGAGTGGGTGATCCTTACCTCTGGAATTCAGGGTTATATTCTTACAGATTCCTAATCCTAGGTCAAGGGTGGTAAACTTAACAGGATTGCTGGATCCCATTTAAGCCCATATACGCCAATTTAAATGTCAATTCGATATTTGTGACTCATTTTTGACGTAATCGCTTTGCCTATTGTTTTGTTTACAAGTATATAAAATCTTAAATAATTTTATTAAATGGTATACAGTACGGATCTAATAGTGGGTTCATCCAAATTGGTTTTTGAAAGTTAAATATTTAACAAAAATTAATAAAACAAATCAACTTTCTGGGCAAAACAGTGACGTCACAAACCTGACCTTATCTGCAGACAAATAGTAAAAATCGAGCACTCCTTGTTAAGTTTACCACCCTTGGTCCTAGGGTGTTTTTCAATTACCGCACAAAAGCTTATAATGCCGCACAATGCTCAACACTGAGTGCTTCAACTATCGCACTGCCTAGCATAATCGGTCTTGGCTGTTTCAATTAATGCTGGCTAATGCCAAAGGTGATAAACTTAACAAGAGTCAGCTACCATCTGTTCTGCGTTTGAAGCGCATGAGCTTAATGGCTTTAACCTTCGTGCTTTAAACGCCACCTGGAACGTGTCGGAACTTACTTTTACCTAACCTTAATAAACGTTCATTGAGCTTCGAACACGAAATAAAAGGTCCTTCAGGGGAAAGGGGAAAGCAGTTATTGCGCGTCGGGCGCAATGTCAAAAAACTTGGCTGGAATGTCTGCTTGGAGAATATAGGCGCACAAGTGCTTCGTTGCGTGCACAAAACGGCAGGCTGGAAAGCGGCTAAGGAGTGCTCGATCCCATTTAAGCCCATATACGCCAATTTAAATGTCAATTCGGTATTTGTGACGTAATCCGTTTGTCTGTTTGTTTTGTTTACAAGTAGTATAAAGTCTTAATTTTTCAAAATATTATTAATTACAGTTCTAATAGTAAGTGCATATTCAAAATAGTTTTTAACAGTTGAATATTTAACAAAAATTAATAAAATAAATCTACCTTCTGGGCAAAATAGGCAAACGGGTGTCGTTCAAACATAACCTATATCTGCGGATAAATAGTAAAAATCGAGCACTCCTTGTTAAGTTTACCACCCTTGGGCTAATGTGGCATTAATGCGCACTGTGCTCTGTAGTTGGAAAACACCCCTAATTTTACTTGGAGGCGTGTGACGTCACGATAGATTTCAGCGGTGATTGTCTTGCACAGCAGGGGCGCGTTCAAAAACTAACTGTAAAATAATGGCAGGGCAAGGTATGATGCAATTAAAGTGATTATCGGGTAAATAATATGAAAATACGGTTTTCTGCTATTTTTGGATTTTTTGGCAAAATTTTTATATAGTCATATTCTAGGGTCCTCAGGGATTGCAAATATACTGGCGGAGAAGAGAAATTATGTGTTTAATTTTTTTTCCATTAAACAAGCTTGTAGCGTTTAAAGCTACAAGTTGTTTTTTATATAGTTTTCTTCATAACAATAATATTATATTTAATTAGTATCAACGGCAATTAGTTATTTTCTTATACAAATAAATTTAACGATTTCTAAACCTGTTTTGTTAAGTAATAATTGCGCCACCGCTGCCCTTTTCCACGTAACGCCTGCTCGACTAAAGCCGTTTCAGATCGCTTTACTGATAACGCTTCGATATGTGGGTACGATCACGGTACGATTTTCTCGTCCCGGGCAGCAGATATTGTACCAGCGAGACAACAGGTTCTCTTTTCCTGCTCAGGCGGTTTTTTTTGCTTAATGGCGGTTCTGCCAAATTCACGTGTGATGCATTAAAATTTGCATATTTTCTGGTGGTATGGCGTGCTATGGTCAACTGGTGATGTTTTATCAGGACTATTAACGTTGATTTGCAAACAGGTATGTTAAAATTCTAATATAGTGATAAATGCTATTTTCTTTCAATTTTCAAATCTAGTTTTATCCAAGTCATCTTGCTAATTTTGGGTGTTTTTTATAGCAGTGTGCAATGTTCATTTCCTCTGTAGGAGTAGCCACTGACTTCCTCCGTTGGTAGCCTGTAACCCGCATTTATGGTGAGTTAACTCATACTTAAAATACCCATAAATATCTGTATAATACTGAGTTTATTATCACTATAAATTGTTTGGTCTTTAGTACGAATTTTAAGGGTCCTAATACTGTTTTTCTTCAAACAGGGTTTTTACGATTTTTTCGTTTGGTAAATTAATCCAGTTTCGACAATCGTTCCTGTATGGTTTGGCTCTTCACGTGACCACTACTAGTGTAGAAGCAGGCCGTCGTCCAGCAGCCATTTTGTCCGAAAACAACAGGAAAACAGGTTTTACCTTTCCTTTTTTTATGGGGAATACTAACATCTGCGCGCCATAATTTTTTGTTTATCTTTTTATCTTAGAAGAAATTGAAATTTTATTATTTTTTAAAAAACTAAATAATTAACCTACATTTGATGACATGTTTCTCTTTTTCTTATAATATCGTTTGTAAATAATGTAAAACAACTATCAAAATTGTAAGAACCGATCTGATAGGGAAGTTAATTTTTTTAGTTGATTTAAAGGGGGGTTAATTGCGCTTATAATATTACGGATGCTTGATCAAGTACACGGTATTATGCGTATTACATCAGGAATAAAGATTGCGTTAAGTTTAATAGAAATAATGCGTCAGGGAGGTTCGTTTCTAAATTAATTAAAATTATATTTTTTAATAGTTTATTCCTTAAGCATATGAATAAAAACCATTTATTTTAACTGACTGTTTATGAATTTAAATTCCTACCTTTGTGAAATTAATAACAACAGCTTAATCTCTAAACTTGGTTAATTTCGGTGTTTCCCACCAAGTTAAATTCTAATTAAAAGTAACCGAATAAAAGGAAATACCGTGGCGCCCATCTTTTTTCCTTAATTAATTATCTTACCTTAATTAGGTACATTGTACTCACGACATTACTGCTTTACCAGGCAAAAAGCTAAGCCGAAGCAAATGTAACCTGTTCTGTAAGTGTTACAGAATAGGTTACGTTTCAAGCTTACGGGACCTTTGAGTGAATAGGGGTGCTGGGCGGGGTAAAAACGTATAGATTAATAATTATTCACTAAAACATGACACACACACACACACACACACACAAACATCCATTGACAAAATACGCAAAAAATCGGGAAAAACAGCTTTTAAGTTAAATAAAAAAATATATATAGGTTAGAAATCAAATATCTAATTGATTATAAATTCTTTCTACTGTCAAATATAAAATAAGTATCAACAGTGTTGCCGGATTTAATAATTTTGGGCCATTAAATTTTTTGATATATCTTATGTCTGAACTTTAATTGGGAAAAATAAAAAGGTGCTAACCAAAACTAACCATGACCGACTAAGGGCTTTTAATTTTGTCTAAAAGGTCGGTCATGGTTAATTCTGGTTGGTTAAAGCAGGAGCGGCCTTTTTTAATACGCATTTTCACGTCTGAAATATAATTGGGGAAAATAAAAAGCTGCTTTGCTAACTAGAACTAACCATGACCGACTAGAACTTAGGGCTTTTGAATTTGTCTGAAATGCTAACCAAAACTAACCATGACCGACTAAGGGCGTTTGATTTTGTCTAAAAGGTCGATTATGGTTAATTCTGGTTAGTTAAAGCAGGAGCAGGTCTTTTAATACGTCCCCGCATTTTCACGTCTGAAATATACTTGGGAGAAAATAAAAAAGCTGCTTTGCTAACCAGAACTAACCATGACCGACTAGAACTTGGGGCTTTTGAATTTATTTGAAATGCTAACCACAACTAACCAAAACTAACCATGACCGATTGAGGGCGTTTGATTTTAGTCTAAAAGGTCGATCATGGTTAATTCTGGTTAGTTAAAGCAGGAGCGGTCTTTTTAATACGTCCCCGCATTTTCACGTCTGAAATATAATTGGGGAAAATAATAGGGAAAATAAAAAGCTGCTTTGCTAACCAGAACTAACCATGACCGACTAGAACTTTTAAACTTGTCTGAAATTCGGGGACGTATTAAAAAAGACCGCGCATGCTTATATGCTGGAATATCTTTCTCTAGATAGTCTCTCCTGTTAAAGCGGCTTTTTATTTTCCCCAATTATATTTCAGACGGAAAATTTGGGGACGTATTAAAACAGACCTCCATTTGGCAACACTGCACGCTGACGTTTCTTGTCATAAAGGGGAGTTTTCGCATTATACGGAGAAAATCAATGGTAATTTTAAATCTTAAAATCAAAATAAAAAATATTAAACACATAATTTCTCTTTCCGCCAGTATATTTGCAATCCCTGAGGAATCTAGAATATGACTATATAAAAATTTTGCCAAATAATCCAAAAATAGAAGAAAACCGTATAAGTTTTACCTAAAGAAATGTCTTTCCTTAATGCTTCCTCCGCTTTATAGACAAATCTTTCTATTTTTGTATTGATGCTGTAGTACCTGCCTCTACATTGGTTGATGAAAACATTTACAGTGACAAAATAAGTTAAAACTAAATGTCAAACGACTGTATGATAAAAATGAAACTCTTGTTATTCATAACTAACATACACTCAGAGTTTATTAATCTAAAGGGGGTTATGACATCCGCCATATTGAAAAACTCTTGTGTGACGTCAAGAAGGGTCCATTTCGGCCATGTTGGATTTTATGCCGGACAGTGGCGTAGAATTAAGGTGGAAACGAAAAACTGCTTTTATACCGACGAACAAAATTTATATTTCAAAAATATAAATGTAATTCAATTAAGTATTGAAATTAAAAATTAAAGCGACAACACGACGATGGCGTACCTTTTCAATGGTATCTACTACATTAAATATTTTAAAAAATGAGCAAAAAATTAAAATGTAGAAAATACTGATGATTGCTAATTTGTTATAATTATGAGTACTTACTCTATTTTTAAACACACGATATTGAATTATTAACACCTTTTTTTCTTTAATAATACCCACCTATATTACGACGTTTATAAAATTTTATGAGCGAAAAAGTTTGGGGACTTTAATTATTTTATCTTGGAACAGTCCGCGAAGGCCGAGGCCTAGTATGAACGCCCCGTGGGTGACTGAAGTGTGGTAAGAGGGAGTATATTACAAGAGACTTAAATTCTGCAGGTAGCAGGTTCCATAGTCTTGACACTCTAGGGATGAAGGAGCGAAGAAAGCGGGAAGTTCGGGGCCTCTCTAGCTGAACTGTTAAAAGATGCATAAAAGTTGCACTGTGTGTTGCTCTGTTGGGAGCTGCCAGAAAAGGAATTATACTGACCAACTCGTCTAAGCAGAAGCCGTGAAAATACCTATAGAAGAAAGACAGGAAGGAAGCTTTTCTGTAAATGCAGGATCAGAAATGGGCTTTTACAAGCTATCTTGAAGATCTTTGTAAGATTACAAAATATCCAACTCCAAATCAGATACTGCAAGCCATAGAAAAATTAACCTTTTTTTAGGAATTTATGACGGTGCTTTTGTATTACTTCATAAATATATAAACTTGTCTATTAATCCTTAATTTATTTTATTTTAAAAACTAATTAAGTTACTTTTAAAAACTAGTTATTTATTTACTTACGGACCATACAGCATCTTGATATTGCAGAATAATAGCAAAATTTTCCACTTTGGCAATAAAATGAATTATTTTATGTAAAAAAATGTGAATACAGGTTTATTGCTAAAAAACTAAACTTTATTTGTTTCACAACTACAACACTACAATACATTTACAATTGGAACAATTAAATAAAATACAACTGAAATTTTTACATTTTGATATGGAAGAAAAGAACACAGTACTTAGTGGTATTATTTAATAATATTTTGTGGTATACTACATTTCATATTTTAAAACATACACATCATTTAAGCATTAAAATCCTACTTAATACAAACACAAAAATTTCATTTATAGTTTGTTGGCAGCCCTTGCAAGATAAAACAAAGAATTAGATCTCGTGTTCTTATTTGGTACTCGAAAGTTTAACTTACTTACAAGTTCTTCGCAGTCCACTTCATACTACACAATCTAAACAAAAACTTCTTCAGTGCAAGGTAGGTTTACATCAGTTAATTTTAAAGTTGTAAAAGGCAAATCTAAAAATATAAATTATATTTTAAAACATGTCATTTTCAACATAATATACCAAGTAATTGGTAGATAAGTATTCAAAAAAAATTAAATACAATTAAAGAATGTAACTAACTGCAAACTTAATAAATGTACAAAATAATGGGAAAAAATATTAAATACACATTCTGAAGGTACATTAATGCATATACCTAAAGTTGATCAGTTCTAGGCATAAGCAAGTCAATATTGACTATTTACTTTCTTGACAACAAATAACTATAATTAAAATCACACAAAAAATTCAATTTACTTACTAATAACTGTGTAACTACATTCCGAGTTGTGAAGAGTCACTGGTGGACTTAAAAACCGTGTTTTTGTTATCCGAGGTGTAATAATGCAAACTGAATGGAACTGCTACAATAAAAGAATATTTGTTAGTAATAGCAGCATTAGGATAAATCATATTTTTCACCTTACCTTCTTTTATTAATCGCCTTTTTCCTTTTTGATCAGGATCTCATAATCACTGCTTTTGCAATTTTTCTGGAAGACATATAAAAATCGTCTGTTTTAACATGCTCCGAGCAAATAACAGAATCCTTATGGGAAACACAACTTTTTGGTGTATTGCACACTAAGGACTAATTAAAACTACACGACTAAACTTTACCAAAAACAATATAGTAAAAACAGTCAAAACCAATAAAATATCAACTCTGTACACAAATATTTTCAACCGTAAAAATAACCCCATATAAAAACTTCGACTTGTGGCACGACTCTGTCCACAGCTGAGAATGCTAGTAACTTTTAGAGTTACCCGACAGGGCCGCCAACATAAGCGACCCCTTTCACACCTTCACGTCTTGGACTTTTTCTATCCCCATTCTCGACGATGTCATAACCCCTTTAGATTAATAGACTCTGACATACACTATTTTACACATTTTTGAGTAAAGTTTTGATATCATAGGTATCATTAAGAAAAACATGTTTATGATCTAAACTGGACCCTATTTAATACTTGTTCTTAAGATAGTAAAATTTTACCTCAAATTTAACCAAATAGGTAGTTATTCAAAAGTGTAAGATAATTTTGTACACTGGTTGTGAATGAATCAAGTAGATCTTTATACAGTATGTCCACGGATATACATAGTATATCACAATTTATACAAAACATAATAGCACAAATCGACCAATAATTTTAATGTTCAAGGAAGTCATGTATGGCAAATGCTTTTTAAAAAATAGGATTTATGTTGAGAAAGATGTTTTGTCGTGCACAGGGACCACAAAAATGTGAAAATAGACCAAGAGAAAGCTGGTCTTGTTTTTAATAACACAGCAAAGTGTTAAATAAAAAAGGTTTTTAGAATTGAATGGGCATCTAATATCTGAAATTTCAGTTAAAATATTGTATTTTTAATTTTTTGATGCCAACTCTAAAAGTTAAAATGGTAACTTTAACACCTTTTCACTTAAATTTTACAAGTAAGATTTTTAAAAATTACACAATAAAATACAATTAATCATATTTCACAAATCATGACAGTGATTATATCAATTATTAAAACTAGGTAAATTACGAGTATAAAACACTAATAAAAAAATGTGATACTAAAATAAAAATTTTGTTGATTTTAAGTATAGTTTCAGATACTCACTCGACTCTTAAAATATTTTTTATTTGACACCTTGCTGAATTATTAAAGGTAAGTGCACTTTTCTTTTGGTCTATTTTTACATTTTTGTAGTCCCTGTACCAGACAAAATATTTTTCTTAATGTAAAGCAAAAGCAGTTGCCATACGCCACTTTCTAGAACATTACAATTTTTTATCTATTCGTGATATTGTAAAGTCCACCTGTGGACATACTGTATATGCTATGGAAATTACTATATTAGCTATACATAAAATAAAGGGTAAGCGATCGCCAATGGTCAAGAATAGCGCCGCAGGATTAGGAAACAAAAAATGTTATCCAAATAAATTGGCCAGAAAGAGGTGTAAATACAGGAAAGTGAGGTTAGAAACTAGAAAACTATTATTACCAAAAAACATAATTGTAATTACTACTTACCTTTCTGGATCTTTGGGAAACTTAAAAAAACTGGAATTTGTCTTTAGTCTACTATTTTTGCAGTTTCTAGCAGCACAACGATGAACGGTATCCATAATAAACAGAACGCAAAAACAAAACACAGCCACGGCAGAAATATCGAACACAACAATTCACTTCAGTGACTAAAACACAAATGTGATACGGAGACATATTAGAATTAATATTTATATAGGGATAATGCCAGCTTACAGCCCCCATAATATGATTAAATTATTTAATGAGGGTTAAAGGGGTTGGCGAATACCTGCCGGCTTTATGTCCACTACCTGTGCGACTACCTGAGTGTTGGCACTGTTGCCAGTTTTAATGCGCTTGCTTCCTAAATAAAAATGTTTTTTTTATTTTTTTATTTTAGTATAGACATATTTTAATTAAATAATTATTGGGTAGTTTATGCGTATTGTTGAAATTGTTGTACACTTTTTCTAATACCAACTTAATTTTAATTTTTTTCTCTCCTAAGGTTCCAACTAATCGGGTATTTTTTAAGGACGTGACAATCTTGCAAATAATTTTGTCTTTTGAACACTTTTGACTTATTTTTGCCTAAGAAAATGGCCGCCTGTCTTGCGCGACCAATCTGCGCGAAATTTTCCCGCCAGCTGACTGGAAATACTGTTTTATACTTTTGTATACTGTGCCAGAATACTGATCTATACACTATTCTGGGAAATAAGTAGCGCGAGTGGGTGGCAGCTGGGGGCGCTAAAAGCTTTCTTAATGTTAAAGAAGCAAGGAGTGGCACTCTGTATCTTTCATATTTACCGATAAAGAAAGAGATAGGCAAGCGAAAAGATATTTATCGTTTTGGCATTTGGTACTCAGCAAGCATTTCTCTATGGGATTGACACCGGTTCGGCATATTTCGCGAAGTGGTATCGGATACTAGCGTCTAGACATACCCCGGATATTTTGGCTCACGAGTTTCTGACACATGAAACATGCTTTATTATGCAGGGACTCGGCTAAAAAAATACATTTTAATGCAATAATTTGAGGTCTTTTTAATACGTCCGCGCATTTTATGTCTGAAATATAATTGGGGAAAATAAATAGCCGCTTTGCTAACCAGAACTAACCATGACCGACTAGAACTAGGGCTCTTGAATTTGTCTAAATTATCCATATATAGAAATTTTAACAACGTATTAGAAAAAACCCGGAGAATTTATAATTACATTTTAAAAAAATATATATAACTTCTACCATATTAAAAATTATAAAAATAGCCAAGCCACCATCTAATTCCGATTTGGAAAACAAGCGAAGGTCAATGCAGATATCTCTCTTTCACAAGACCTCAAACTTATCTTGGATTGGGGCGGCAAAAATCTTGTTCAGTTTAATGCCTTAAAAACACAATCATGTTCGCTGTCACGAAAAAAGTCTGCCAATGCTCATCCCTTACATATGAGCGGCTAAGGTCTGCAGAACAAAGAGTCGTTTTTTAATCTTGTCGGCGTTACTTTTGAGAATAACCTCAATTGGCACAAACACATTACATCCATAGCTTCGGCAGCTTCAAAAAAGATTGGATTCCTCTTTCGAGCCAGAAAATATTTCCTTTCTTCCAATTTGTACACTCTGTATGTATCCCAAATGAGACCCTCTTTAGAATATTGTTCTCATGTCTGGGGAATGGCGTCCCCTACAACACTTAGCATTCTGGACTCCATTTAAAGAAGAGCCGTTCGTCTTATTAATGATCCAACGCTCACAGAAAGGCTTCCTCTTCTTGCCCACCGTCGAGCTGTAGGGATCTGTCGCTCTTCTATAGGTATTTTCACGGCTTCTGCTCAGAGGCGTTGGCCAGTATAATTCCTTCTCTGGCAGCCCCCAACAAAGCAACATGTAGTGCAACTTTTATGCATGTTTTTACAGTTCAGTTAGAGAGGCCCCGAACTTCCCGCTTTCTTCGTTCCTTCATCCCTAGAGTGTCAAGACTATGGAACCTGCTGCCCGCAAAAGTTTTTCCTTCTCCTCCCAATCTTCAAATATTTCAGTTCCGTGTGAACAAACTCCCTCTCACCCCACTTAAGACACCCACGGTACGTTAGTACTTAGGCATCAGCCTTCGTGCACTGTCCAACGATAAAAAAAAAGTGGGAAGTTGGGAGCCTCTTAAGTTGGCTTGAAAAAGATGCATAAAAGTGGCACTACGTGTTACTCTGTTGGGAGCTGTCAGAGAAATTAAACTTGATAACTCTTTGGAGCAGAAGCCGTAAAAATATCTATAAAAATGGCACATATCCCCTACAGCCTGTCGGTGGGTAAGAGAAGGAAGCTTTTCTGTAAGCGTGGGATCATTAATAAGATAAACAGCTCTTTTTGGATGGAATCAAGAATGATAAGAGTTGTAGGAAACGCCATTCCCCAGACATAAGAGCAATATTCTAAAGATAGTCTGATTTGGAATACATACAGAGTATACAGAATAGACGGAGAGAAATACCTTCTGGCTCGAAAGAGGAATCCATGCTTTTCTGAAGCAGCTGAGGCTGGATGTAATGTGTTTGTGCCAGTAAAGTTTATTTTCCAAAGTAACGCCAAAATAATTAAATGATTGTTTTTCGCGACACCGAACATGACTGTGTCTTGGAGCATTAAACTGAAAAAGATTTTTGAAGCCCAAATCAAGATTAATAATAATACTATTTATTTCAAAATTGCTACAAGATAACAAAGTAAAATAACGTCAATTAAATACAAAAAGAATACATTATAAATTTCTAAGAAATACACACACACAAGACTAACAGTTACATGTTTAAATAATCATCTATATGGTATGGTTCTAGCTGTACTAACAATTTCTTAACTTCTTTTTTAAATAGTCTTTCACTTTCCAGTCTTTTAATTCGTGTAGGTAATTTATTAAACAATTTAATACACATATATATTGGGGACATCTTTTAGTTATTTGAAGTCGGTGCATTGGATAATTTACATTTTCTACTCTTGTATTATAATTATGGAATACTTCAATCCCAAATAGACTTTTATTTTTAAAGAAAAACATTAAACACTCATAAACATAAATTGCATAAACAGTCATTATCCCTAAACTTTTAAAAACTGACCTGCAAGAATCAATAAAGCCCATTTTTGTTATTATTCGCACTGCTCTTTTTTGAACAACAAAAGTATTTTGAATCATGCTATCTCTACCCCAAAATATTATTCCATACTTAAGAACTGATTCAAAATTTGCCAGGTATACTTTTTGAAGTGTTTGATTGTTCATATATTCCCCAATGACTCGCAATCCATAGCAAATTGAATTAAGTTTTTTTATTAAATTACTAAGGTGATAAGACCAGTCTAAGAACTCATTCAGATAAATTCCCAAAAATTTAGAATTTTCTGATACTTCAATTTTATCCCGATTATTAACTTCAAAAAAATCAATTTTTTCTGTTTTAGATTGTTTTGTTCGAAAGAATATAATATTTGTTTTTTTAGAGTTTAATTCAAATCATTTTTTATGAACCATTCCGTAACTTTTCTTAGTAAATTTTGGCTATCAGTTCTTAACTCAGCTATATTTTGTCCTCCTATTATTAAATTTGTATCGTCTGCAAAACTAATGATTGTTTGATTTTCTTTATTTGCTACGGAGTACAGGTCATTGGTGAACACGATAAACAATATTGGTCCTAAGATGCTTCCTTGTGGAATTCCTGATTTGTTTGACAAGAAGTTCGAAGTATGACACTTTCCACTGCTCTTAATGCCTACCACTTGTTTTCTGTTACTTAAATAAGAAGAAAATCATTGTAAGGCATTTCCCCCTATTCCATAACGTTCCATTTTTTTAAGAAGTAGCTTTCTATTTAGACAGTCATAGGCCTTACTTAAGTCAATGAAAATTCCAAAGGTCATATGTCCTTTCTCAAAACATCTAATTATTGTTTTTATAAATTCAAAAATTGCAGTTTGTGTAGATTTTCCTTTTAAATACCCATGTTGACCTTTATTAAATAGTTTACAGAAATTCATAAAATTAATTAACCTCTTTGCTATTGCTAATTCAAATATTTTTGAAAATCCTGGTAATAGACTTATAGGTCTATAACTGTCTAAATCTTCAGGATTTCCTTTTTTGTATAAGGGTTTTATAAGTGCTACTTTTAATTTATCTGGAAAAATGCCATACTTAAAGGAATTGTTTATCAAAAAAGAAAGAACTTTACTTATTTTACAAGCTGCTAATTTAACAATACTAGTTGGAATTTCATCTATTCCTGAGCTATGTTTATTTTTAATATCAGATGCTAATTCTCGAACTTCTTTGGGCGTTACAGGTTTTAAAAACATTGATTTATCATTTTGCGGAATGTTGCAAGTGTGAGGAATTTTATCTACATTTTTCAACAAGTTTGGTACAACATTAATTAAAAAGTTATTATATTTATTCGCTATAGAATCTGCATTTCCCTCTAATTCGATATCATCATTGTTTGGCGATTTGCCAGTAATTTCTTTGCAAATGGTCCACATACATTTCATTTTGTTATCTGATTTGGAAATTCTGTTTTCAAGATTTTTTTTATGTTGTTGTTTTAATAAAAAGTCATATTCTTTTTTTTTATCCTTATATAGATCTTTAAATTTATTATCAATTTTTGATAATGCTAATAAAACATCTAATCTTTGCTTACAACTTTTAATTTCTGGACTTTGAACATTTCGTTTTTTAAGAGTTTTTTCAAAGACTTTTCTTAGAGGAAAATGCTGATTAAAAATATTTGTAAATATGTACATAAAAATATTCCATTGTTTATTTACATCGACTTTTGTCTGATATACTTCTTCCCATTTTGTTGATTTAGAACTCAAAATTGTCTTTGTTTGATTCTGTAAAAGCTTAAACTCATAATTTGTTTATTCTCGGTATTTATTTAAACAAGTTTTGAGCAGTGTGATCTGAAATATAACTTTCAAAGACATAAACTTCCTTAAAACAGAGTTTGTAAATATTATCAATGCAACTTGAAGTGTTGCTCGTTATTCTTGTATTTCCTGTATAGTAGGCACAAGGTTAAGAGTTAAGCATTGATAAGAAGTCCGTTTTGTTTTGTTCTCTTTAATTAACTCGATATTAAAGCCACCAGCTAGAAAAATTGTCTTTTGTTCATTAAAAACACTTGTTAACGCGTTTTCCAATATTTCTAAAAACGACTTTATATCCCCAGTAGGTGGTCTATAAATACATATGATTATTACCTCTGTCTTTCCCATTTGACACTCAATAGCTGAACATTCAAAAATATTAGTAACTGATAAACTGTTTAGATTTTTTTTCACTTTATATTTTATGTTCTTTTCTAAGTAAATGGCCGATCCACCATGATGTCCTTCTTCACGGCAAAACATTGAGGCTAGTTTAAAATTCTTTATTGCAATTTGCTTCAACTGTTCTTGGGATTTGCAGTGCTCTGAGATACATAGCACCTTACATTCTGGATGTTCCTTTAACATTTCCCTAATTTTATCAACTGCATTTCCTATTGACTGCACATTTTGGTGTATTATGCTTGATAGTTTTGTAGCAGGTTTATTATTTCGAATTTTTCCAGTTTCGATGTTATCTGGAATATCTTTTTGTTTATTTTCTATAAAAAAGAGCTTGTATAGTTAACCTGATTCCGACGATATTGCTCCATTTTTCTTTTGTATATTGGGCAATTCCAGTCTCTAGCAGAGTGGTTGCATTCTTCTGTTTTATATTTCATTTTAATACAGTTGGGGCATTTCCATTCAGCTTTTTCACAGTCTTTTCCTAGATGCTCGTCTCCACATTTATAACAACACATTTTTTCTTTGCAATACTTTGCTACATGACCGAATCCTGAACACTGATAACATTGGGCTAATATGTTCAACTACATAAACTTTAACTAAATCAAAATTTATAATCTGCTTTTTTAAGAACCATTTTGCTATTTGGGCTGGTGATTGGAGGATCCAATTTTCTTTCATCGGGTTTCTACATGGTTTTCGATAAATTACTTTTATATTGTTTACCACATCTTTTTGAACTTCTCTTTCTATTTCATTATTTTGTCTAATTAATTCATTTAAAAATTCCTCATTTTGTAATCCTTTTTCGATTCCCGTTATTACAAACATTGGGTCTGTGGTCTCGCATTCCTTAATTTGTACCTTTGAAGAGTTTTGTAGAGCTTTTTTTAATTTTTGTCGTTGTAATTCATCACAACTTTCGATGACTACTGCCCCGTCTTTAAGCTGTCTTATACTCTTAAATCCACCATCTGTATCCTTTGTTGAAATTTCATGTTTAAGTTGTCGCATTGTTTCTTTGGCATCAGTGATCTCATTTATACGTACTATTGTTTCAAATTTTTTGTTTGTCTCAGGAGTTTTAAATACTTCATTTTTTCTATTTTTTGGCTCAGATTTTTTATTTGAGAAATTTTGTACTGTTGTTGCATATGTTTTTGGCAGATTAAAGTTTGTTTCTATGTTTGATGCTTGTAAACTGTTTTTTTGTGCAGTGTTATTTACATTTTGCATACTAAGAGTATGTTCAAGAACCAACTTTTCTCTTTCTAGTGTTCCGAGTTTATGAACAAACATTGATAAACATTTGTATATTGTCATTGTAGATGATCTAAGTGCATCTAGATCATTTCCTTGGCTGTGTTCAGGTTTTTTGTTTGCTACTTCTTGAATAAGATCTAGAGCCGAATACATGTTATATAATATTGTTTCTACAGTCATTTCAGGTCTTTCAGTGTTCACATTTTGAATATTTTGTAGTAAATGATGTTCACTAATGCTCTGGGTTTTTTCGTTCCCTTGTTCACACTGTCTTTTTGTAGAATTTCCATTGTCTGGTGTGCCTTCAGATCGAAGTCTTTTATTTGGGTTTTCATCATTCTTGTCCTTTATTGAGGAAATGTCTTTTTTATTATTTTCTGGAGGTGTTCGTGCTACCGATTTTCTTGGCTGAAAAATGTCGAACGGATCTTCGAAAACTTCATTTAAATTTTCGGAGAAATCGTTTTCAAAAAGTGCACTAGGTTTAATATTTTCTTCACTTTGGTTGTTTAAATTATTTTTTATTTCCCCTCGTATATGCATTTGCCTTCTATCACTTTTTTTTGGGTATGTCCTTATCTGATTAATAACATTCCTTTGGCTGGCTTCCAAGATTTGTTTTTTATCACATACTGATAAACCTGTCGAACCTAAAGAAAAACTACGTGATTTTGGCGGAAAATCACTATTTGAACTAAAATTTTTTTCACTGTTTTGTTCACCACCGCCACTATTTTCATTCATGTTAAAAATAACCTTTAATTCTACTTTTAAACTATGTTTGTTTACTAAAATAAACGGAGCTAAACAAAAACACGACCTGCGTCTCGACTGTCAGAATTTCGAATTATTAGTTTAAGGATTAGTTTAAGGTCTTGTAAAAGAGATATGTGCATTGATCTGCGCGTTTTTCAAATCCAATATTAGAGTGAGGGATAATATCTAATATCGTCAGCAAAATTAATAATGAAGTGAAAGGGAGATCGTTGATGTGAAGAAGAAACATTGTTGGTGCCCTGGGGCCCCCCAGCATTAATTAAAGTAGAAGCTGGAAGGATGACGTTACGATATTATAGGTAACAAACAATAAACACAAAATTATAATCACAATTTAATAAACACTAATCACTTAAATAAGGAGGTTTTTATTATTCCAAATCACAAAATAAAATCACACAAGGCAAAACAATCGAAATTAATACGGCGCGTATGGTTTCATACGCGCCGCGCCATCGCACACGAAAACGGGACTCCGGCTCTGTCGAGAGTATAAAATGTTGCCTACCAATATCAGTGTGTGTGTAGGTAACATATCACAAAATTTCGTGAAATTTTGTTACTGCGCAGAATCATAACGGCCCCTTAAAGACAGTTATTTTCATAGTGGGCCGGACTTTTTTGATCGAATGAGCCATAGTATTGGACTTCCATAAACCTTCAAACCTTCTTGACTAAACCCCATTCTAATAACCTTTATTTGCAGATAATAAAAATTTTGTTTGCAAATAGATTCTAAATTTATATTTTTTCCTTTTAGGTGACTTTGGAAAGTACCAAGCATGGCAGTTTACTTTACATATTCTATCCGCTGTAACTGCTGGCCTAAATATGCTATCCTTGGTTACTGTGGCAGCAGTCCCAGATCACAGGTATACAATTCAGGTATATTGAAATTAATTTCTAACTGTATAGTCGCTAACCCTAACATCGGTAAGTATAGATGAAACAGAAAAACTAACTGGCGCACTGTGAAAAGTAGTTCGGTGTTTAAAAAATAATTAATACCCAAAGCGTATAGCAGCACACGACGTTGTCTATCCTTAAGAATGTCCTCGTTAATACGTATTAACAAGGACATTCTTAGGATAGACTATAACGTTATAGTCCAGGAAACGAACCATTTTGACTCTCAATTTTTTCAAAATGCATAGAATGACTTGAAATTTTGACAGTACCTTGGGGGTGGTTGCCAGACCATCTCGGGGGTGGAAATTTTTAAAAAATATTTTAACCACAGAAATCGATAGAGAAATGATTTCTAAGCAGAAAATGTTTTATGCATTTTTTTGTAAAATGCATACTTTTCAAGTTGTTTGCGATCGAAAGTCGGTGTTTTTCGTCGATAAAATCAACGTTTTTAATAAGTTTTTTGAAAATAACCCGATAAGTACGCATTTTATCAACAAAAAAAACTGTAAATAACAAAATTGTAGCTTTAAAGAAAAACAAACAAATAAAATGGTTTTTTGGTACTTACTGTGGTATATATCATAAAAATTGAGTGAGTTATGATTAAAATAAGGTTTGACCAAAATTTTTTGAGAGCAAATATCTTCGAAAACAACCCCCCAACTACCACCCTAATTAAAATGAGTCGTAGCCCTTTTACAATTCTCTTTATCTAGTGTAAACATCATAAATCCATTTTAAAATTTTAACCGATTTAAATTAATTAATTTAAAAAAAATGGATCTGCAAGTGAAAGTCAAATTTCAGAATTTTATTAAAAAATGACCTTTTCTTCAAAATAACTAAAAAACTAAGGGATATACGTAATAATTACTAGAGTATCAAATTGTAGCTTTTTAAATTAGAAACATTTTGCTTTTCTAAAATTTACTGTATGACAAAAATTGAGATATAAACGTTTAAAACGCATGTGTATAGAGGAGCACTACCTTCTTTCAGCCCTTTAAACTCGCCCCTTTAAAAAAGTAAGGACTTTAAACAGTTTTAATATATAGGACCTTATAGCTTTAAAAAAAACCAACAAAATGGTTTTTTAAAGAACTTTTTATTACAAAAACTGAAGAAGTTATGCTTAAAAAATCCATGTAGCATTTCAAAAGCGATTCGATGCATTTTTAAAAAAACCGCGGTTTTGTACTATTTTGGGAATTGTAATATTGTAAGGGGTGAATTTTCAAGGATTAAAAAATTACAAAATTAAATTAGTAATACTTCTGAGCTGTCAAATTTTTTAATTACAGCTCTATGAGGGTGCTTCTTTTTGCAATGCAATCTTTTTTAAATTTCATAAGCTTTTTTTAAAAAAAAGAATTGAAATTCGGTAAAGCTGAGCGTTCTCTAGTCATTTTTAAAACAGTCTAACTCGTATCATGCCACTGTGCACCGTTAATAGTCTCAGTAATTTTTACTTAATTTTTGTAATTCTATTTGCCTTAGCACAATAATAACTTACAATTTAAAAATGCCAATTTCTCATTTTTTTTAGGTGCGAAATTCCAGGAGAAAATGGTTCAATGATTTACCGAAATGAATCAGTATTAGCAGAATATATCCCAAGATTGCCAAATGGTAATTTTGATAATTGCCGACTGTTAAATTTAAATACAAGTGAAAGCTACAAATGTAACTCTTGGGTATTTGATGACACCTTTTACAAATCATCTAGAGCTATCGAATGGAACTTTGTTTGCGATCAAAGGTACGTTATTTGGTTTTCAATTTTAGATATCTAGCTTTTCAATGGGTACATTAAGGGGTCATTAAATCTTGGGCAATTCTTTTTCCCTTTCGTAAAATAGGCTTATGCCACCTTCTACTAAATATAAATACCTGTTGAAAAACCTAATAAAGAAGCAGGTGTCCGTTGTCGGTGTCTAAAATTATTTTTTAAGATGCCAAACTTAACTTTGGATCAAAAAGTATTAATTATTCATTATATTGAGCAGAGAGGTTGGTCAGAAAGGAATGTGGCGGAAGAGCTTAACATCCCAAAGAGTATTATTCACTTTGTTAAAAAAATGGCAAGAAACACATTCCTTTTTAGAGAAGAGCTGGAAGTGGTCGCCCCAAACTATCGAATCAACAACAAGACAATAATTTAGTTAATGTTTTGAGAAATCAACCATTTAAATTTGTAGTTACAGCAAAAACGGAAAGCAATTTCCCAGTATCGGTTAGAACGGCAACGCGAAGAATAAGGCAAATATCCGAATTGCGCTGCCACCCGGCAGCCTTAAAACCGTTTTTAACAAATGCAAATAAAGAACAACGCATTAGATTTGCTCTACGATTTTACTTTGATAATTTATTTAAGTTTGTTTGAATTTATTAAATTGTTAATTAATTTATTATAATTTGTTACTTTTTATAAAATATAGATATTTTCTTTTACCTTTTGCTCTTTATTTATAGTAATTAAAAGTAAAACAAGGTAAAAAAAGAGCGATTTACAAAAATTGGCAGAAAGGTCAAAATTTGACACATTTTTTGCCCAAGATTCATGACCGTTACTGTACATCTTTAATGAGATAAATTTAATGCTCACGTCACTGCTCTTAATATTTTCATGGATAATGTCATTAGATAGATAGTCCAGAAAACGAAGCTGAAAAAAGTTCAAAACCTGGCAATCTTTTCAAAATGCATAGATTTGCATGAAAATTTGAGATTTAGCTTAACTTCCTTCTCTTCAAAATCCTTATTATGCCGATGGGCGATCTTTATTTTTTAGGGGTAAAAACTACCCTTTATTGCTAAAACCTTTAAACATAAATAAGCTAAATAAAGCTGAAGTTGAGTAAAATTTAACTCAAATAAGTTAAAAAACTAGTATTTTGTTTCTTTGAAACATCATTTAAAATATTTTAGCCCTTAAAAACCAACCCCTATTATGATTTAAAAAAATATATATTTACCCTAAAAAATTAATATATTATCACAGTGTTTTGCATAAAAATTTGGGATTCAGCTTAACTTACCCTCCTCTTCAAAATCTATATTATGCCGATGGGCGATCTTTATTCTTTTAGGAGTGCTAAACTAGCCTTTTTATATCTAAAATCTATAAAACTATACAATAAAGCTTAAGTTGAGTAAATTTTAACTCAAATAAGTGGAAAAAGTAGTATTTTGTTTCTTTGAAACATAATTTAAAATATTTTAGCCTCTTTAAAATCTCCATTATGCTGAAGGTAAGTTTTTTACTTGTAAGGGGTGAAAACTACCCCTTATTGCAAAACCTTCAAAACTTTCATATTAAAGCTTAAGTTACATAAAATTAGACTTATATAAATTAAAAAAATAGGTATTTAATTCTTTAAAATATTATTTAATATATTTCAACCCTTGAAAATCAACCCCCATTATAATTTAACAAAAAAAAAATGTTTAACCTAGAAAAATTAACATATTGTTACAGAGTTGTAATTAAAAAATGTGACTGCTTAAAAGTATGGCTAATTTAATTATGTAATTTTTTAATCCTTAAAAATTCACGCCTTACAATATTACAACGCAAAAGATAGTAAAATACCGCAGGTTTTATAAAAAAATGCATCGAATCGCTTTTAGCATGCTCCGAAAAATGGGATTTTTACTCATTCAGTTTTTGTGATAAAAAGTTCTTTAAAAAAACAATTATTTTTCGTCATGCAGTAAATTAAAAAAAAAAAACAAATTATTTGTAATTCAAAAAGCTACAATTTTGATACCTTAGTAATTTTTACATATCTCCCTTAGTTTTCGAGTTATTTTTAAGAAAAGGTCATAAATTGTAGAATGCATTTATGATACATAGATAAAGAGAATTGAAAAAGGGAGCTACGATTCATTTTAATTAGGGTGATGATTATGGGGTTGTTTTCGAAGGTTGGAAAAATAAAACCAAACTTACATTACTTTGGCACATGGTAAACTGCGTCAAAACACAAAAAAAAACATACATTTTACAAAGGTTCACAACACTAATTAAAAACTAACAATAACCAAAACAGTCAAATATAAACATTCAGTTCCCAATCAGTCACTTCTACATTTCCGTAAAATGGACAAATAAAGTATCTTATAAAAATACAGTTGTGTGGTTTGATACATGTTGGGGATGATCACATCCGCTGCAAGGCAAGACAGGACTGACGAAGGCTCTCCAAGCCTGTAAAACAATCCTTTATAAAAGTAAGGAGAGATTGAAATGTCTCTGGTGCCATCTAACAGACTAATCCCAATGCAACCAGTAAAGCATATTAATACGAAAAGATGTTAAATAGAAAAAAATGTAAATAATGTTAAAAAGTGGCATCTAGGTGGGCATGGCCATGATATTCTTTAATAGGAATTCCATACTATAAAAAATTACTTAAACAACCTAACTATATGTGCTGCCTCTAGATATTGTCTACCAATGGGTTTATCTAGGGTAGTAACGTCTCTAGATATTGCCAGTGGCGGCTCGTGGTCAATCTTTCGGGGAGGTCATTAGTTAAAATTTCAAATGCATATGGCTTAACTGATTTTTAGTTAAAAAAAAAAAATTTTAGGCATTTTATTTCACACAGACGTTTACTCCAAAGAAAAAACAAGAAAGAAAATTCAAAAATAAATGATTTAGCAAGATTATTCTATTTGAAGGATTATATTTCTATTTATTAAGAAACATAACAATATAACAAATAATTTGCATCGACATCTGTTTAAAGAGAAAAATTGCACAACATATTCTAAAAAAAACTCTCACACCCGACCGTTAGTAATATCGCTGTGCTAGAGGTACGACGGCAACTTATAGGTTAAAAATAAGCATATTTATATAATAAAAAATAAAAAGGGTTACTTAACTTACCTAAATAGTCATAAATTTTAGTTTAATCCTTCTGTCTTTGGCACTTGCAAAATGATTGATTACTTCTTCATGTAATTTACAATATTATTTATAAAGACCTTTACCTTCCCCCATTGTGTTGCGTAAAAATGGCCTTATTCTATTTAATGTAGAGAAGCATCTCTCGCTCTCTACAGTTGTCATCGGTAACGTACACAAAAAAATAATTCCTAAAATCGTATATAATCCGTTCTATAATAACCGTATAACAAACAAACACCTTGAAAAATGAGTAATTTTCCTCTTCGCGGCTGTTGACCCAGATCATGCGATTACACTGCTTCGGGAAGCAGCCAAAATCGCCCAATCGTAAATTAAATTGGGAACACTTGACTCGGCTCCGTTTAAAACAATGCGGTCAATGAA
Organism: Listronotus oregonensis; assembly: GCA_019359885.1. Lineage (NCBI taxonomy): Eukaryota > Metazoa > Arthropoda > Insecta > Coleoptera > Curculionidae > Listronotus > Listronotus oregonensis. The sequence goes on from JAHBCN010002749.1 coordinate 189,443, forward strand.
GGCAGGCAGCCCGGTTTTTGGCCAACAAACAAAACCACCGATCTGGAGATCGCTGCGCGAAGCTTGTGGAATCCAGTAATCTATCAACGAGTTTATATGCTTACAATAATAAAGGAAAATTTAAAAAACTGAAAAAAAAGTTTTTTTTTCATTTATATCATTATTATGTTTTTGTTCGGTAATATTACTTAAAAATATTGGAAGGTCGTTGACCAAATGACCCAATGGAGGAGCCGCCACTGGATATTGCTAACTTTGGTATTTCTATGTTTTCTAGAGCATCTCATTTTTTGCTATTTGAAATATTATGTAGCATTTTAAAGTTATTTTTAATATTGAAATTATGATTTGATTCTTTTAAGTGGACTTTTATTTTTCCATTTATTCATAAGTGTTATACATTTACATTTTTTCAGATATAAAATTGACCCTCGATAATGGTTGTTTAACCGAAACGCGTCGGGTCCCATAATAAATTAAACCTTTTTAGTGAATATAAGGTCTTTTATTTATAACAAATATGAACTCGTTATTAGTAATATAGGTCTTTATTTTAACAAATATGAATCGACTTCATCATGGAAACGAACTCAAAAAATTAAAATTGGTATGACTTAAGTAAAATCATTAATGCTTTTATTTTGTTTTAGATGGATGGGTGCCGTAGCTCAATCCATGTATATGTTTGGCGTATTTACTGGAGCAGTAACTCTAGGAAACATGGCTGACAAATACGGGCGTAAGCCAGTATTTTGCTGGTCAGCTGTTTTACAATTAATACTAGGGGTGGGCGTAGCATTTTCTCCAAATTATTATTCATTTATCATAATAAGATATTTGTATGGAATATTTGGATCTGCTGGAAGTTATATTCCAGGATTTGTATTAACCATGGAGCTTGTTGGCTCTAGTAAAAGGTCCATGTGTGGTATATCTTTTCAAGCGGCGTTTGCTTTCGGAATAATGTTGGTAAGTAATAAGAATCGTAAACATTTATTAAAAACTAGTAAAAATTTACCCTAATACGCGATTTTACATTTGGTCCGTTTTTTGTAAGTAAACTTCTCGTTTTGATAGGGTTTCCATACGTCCGGATTTGCCTGGACATGTCCGGATTTTCAAGGTGTCCGGGGACGTCTGGCCGCATTTTAAATATAGGTCCGGGAAAACGCCGAAGTTTGCAAATACAATGAAAATAGCCCAACCATGTTAATCTATTTGTATTTTTTCCTTGTAAATTATTTACTACTACATACCTACGACGCGACGCACGTTCCGATTAGCCCATCTCTACTATGTCCTTGTATACATTTTAATTTAGCCCTTATTGTTATAGATAAATTTATAACATCTATTTTTTTATTTGTCCGGGTTTTTGGATTCATGTGTCCTGGATTTGAAAAAGACCATATGGAAACCCTACGTCTTGGTTAGAAAGGGTGTTGCGTCATCGTAAGGCGAAAATATGAGTCCTAATAAATTTTTGGCGGAGTAAGCTACAATTCTTTAATTACTTTTTCCTTAACTAGTCAAGAGTTAACTATAATCGGAGCTCTGAAAGTATTCCTAAATAGTACTGCAAGTACAAGTTCCAAGTTTATGATTTTTTAAAAAGTACTTTAAGTACAAGAAAGAGTACTCGTTAAAATGTAAGTACTTGCTTTTCAAAGTAAATTCAAAAAGTACCTGAAGTACTACCCAATTATTTTACTTGAATTAAAACTAAGTACTTGCAGTAAAACAAAGTACTTAAAGTAAAACAAATTACTTGAAGTAAACCAAAGTAATTGAAGATAAAAGTACTGGAAGTAAAGTTTTACTTAACTACCATTTTTTTAATAACATCAAGTTAAATGTATTAGCGCAAAAGAAAACGTAGACTTTGATAATTTAACGATTTACCTTATCTGTAAAGTATGATTTTGATCTGTAAAGTGAGATTTTTAGCAAAGTTATTTTTTTGAATTTTTTTTTAATTAGATCCGAATGCATTTTTAATTTTATATCTTAAAACCTTATGACCTCCCAAAACTATTGATTAACCCAATATTTTCTGCAATTTAACCCTTTTAATAAATCGTCATTTTCTTCTTTCTTTCTTTTCATAAACCTTAAAGTATTATAAGTATTAATTAAAGCATGTTGGTTCCGTTTTAAAAAAACAATAACGCTGGTAGAAGAGCTTAAGGAAAAGAAAGTGACGAGATATATAGATTGTGAAATAAAAATTTTATTTCACAATCTATATATCCCGCTACTTTCTTCTCTTGAAGCTCTTCTACCAGCTTTATTTTTTTTTAATACGGTACCAACTTGTTTTAATTAATACTTATAATACTTAAAGGTCTATGACTTTAGGGTACGGGCATTAGTTTAACATACGTTTGTTGTTAGAAAAAGAAGAAAAATGATGATTTATTAAAAGGGTAAAACTGCCGAAAATATTGGGTAAATCACTAGTTTTGGGAGGTCATAAGGATTCAAAATATAAAATAAAAAATGCATTCGGAATTAAAAACTTATATTCAAATCCGAGAAAAATTTTCCAAAAAAATAACTTTGCTAAAAATCTCAATACATACATCACAATAACAAACTTTACAGGTAAGGTAAATCGTTAAATTATCAAAGTATACATTTTTTTCCGCTAATACATTTAACTAATTAAAAATTGGTTTACATCAAGTACTTTGTTTTCCTTCAAGTACTTTCTTTTACTTCAAGTACTTTGTTTACTTAACCCAGTAAAATACTTGGGTAGTACTTCAGCACTTTTTAAATTTTCTTGGAAAAGCAAGTACAATAATTTTTAAACGACTACTTGCTTGCACTTTAAGTACTTTTTAAAAAAGCATAAACTTGGTACTTGTGTTTGAAATATTATTTTAGGGAACTTTGACAGCTCTGCTGACAATAAAATTTCTGTATATTTTAGGTTGCCGCTTGGGGCTCCATCATAAAGGACCGTTTACTATTGCAAGTAATATATGGATGTCATGCTTTAGTACTGATAGGGCATTTTTGGTTAATGGATGAATCTCCAAGGTGGCTATGGGCTAACGGTAGGGTCAAAGAATCTGTCGAAATTGTAAAAAAGGCCTTGAAAATAAACAATAGTCCAATAAATCTAGAAGTTGCCGAGTTTGTGAGTAAAGGACAGTCTCAGGTTAGAACAAAATCCGAAGATGCTGGAATGATGGATCTGTTCAAAACACCAAGATTAAGAAAAATGACTTTAAATGTGTGCCTCTGTTGGTTTGCTAATTCAATCGTTTATTATGGATTATCACTTAGTACTGGTAGTTTAAAGGGAAATCCCTTCTTTGTTCTTTTTGTTATGGGAATGATCGAAATTCCTAGTTACATTATAACTGTATACGCCATGGATAGATTAGGCCGTCGTTCCATAACATCCTTTAACATGATTATGGGTGGCCTTTGTTGTATAATTGCAGCAAATTTAGCGATAGGAAGTTCTGTATCAACGTGGTTTGTTTTTGTGGGCAAATTTTTAATTGCCAGTTCCTTCTCTGTGATTTATAATTACTCTGCAGAATTATTCCCTACAGTTATTCGTAATTCAGCGATGGGACTTGGTTCGATGTGTGCAAGAACATCAGGAGCTCTTACGCCTCTTATTATTTTATTCGATTCGTTCAGTGCATCATTGCCTTCAACTATTTTCGCTATAATAGCGTTGATATCTGGATTCCTAACCTTATTCTTGCCAGAAACTCTAAACAAACCCATGCCACAAAGTATAGAAGATGGTGAAAATTTTGGTATCGGGGACACTTGTTTTACCACTTGTCTGGGTGGTAAAAGAAATAATGAGGCAGATACAAGAAATAGCGGGGAACATCTAGAACCTCTAAAGAAATAAATCTAACAGATAAATTTTACATATTTTGTTATTGTAAATTCTTTATAACATATGTTACGTTAAATTAAAAAAAAATGCCTGTAGAGATATTATTATTTTTAGGTTTAATATTATAAACCTTTTTTGGTTGGCATTAAAAAATCAGATAGATTTTCGCCTAATTTAAACAAAAGTCGTAAGCGATTTATAATTTTTATGATTTTACCAAAGAATAAAGCTTAAAAAGTTCCAATAAGAATGTATTTTTAGATTGAAATACACGTAAAAAGTGTTTCCGATGGTACAAAGAATAACTTTAATTTTTCAACAGTGATTTAAAATACTATATATAAATAAAATATATATAAAATTATTATATATAATATATATATATATATATATATATATATATATATATATATATATATATATATATATATATATATATATATATATATATATATATTATCATGTTTATTTATTACACTTGTTTGGTTTCAAAGAAGACGAGTAGTAGTCCAGTAAATGAAGGGACAAAGCTGTAAATAAATATGTACAGTTTTCCCTTGTGGCGCAACTCTTAGGTCTTTGGGGATGCTTTCAAGCGAAATAAAGTTTATCAACATTAACAGGTGGAAAAGGGCTGAAAATGGCTCCTCAAGGCCTGAAAAATGGATTTTCCGCTAATATCTGCCAAAATATGCGAATTGGAGAATTTTTGTTTAGACAAAAAATGAAAATCGCTTTGTAGTGTACAAAAATGGTCCTTATAATTTTTTTCAAAAAATCGATAGTTTTCGAGATAACGGAACCCAAAGTCCCCTCATTTCAGCTGCCGCTCTACCGCTAGAATGCCGCTATCTTCATGGATTCATTTATAAGTGGGCGGACGAATTGTTCCATTACTCGGGCAATAATGTACATTTTTTTAATTATTCAAAGTTCATCGGAATGGGAAAACTCGTACCTATTATTGCATATGAGTTTAGGTCCATTCTGATTTTTCTAGAATACTAAAAAAATCAGTCAACGTTCAATGATCCCAGAATCCCCCCATCTTTCTTGCGTTTTGATAAAAAATTGTTTTGCCCATCTGTATTTTTTAGTAAGAAACTACTAGTACCACATCTATTCAGTGTGAAATGTTATGGATTTTTCGACAGCCATTTTTGCGAAAAATATTGGTGTTGCGAAAAAAATGGTAACGACCATATTTGTAGATTTCGAGGTGATCTTTATTTTTTGTTTGAATAAAACTTCTCTAATTCAGAAACACCTGTTAATGTTGATAAACTTTTTTTCGCTCGAAAGCATCCGCAAAGACCTAAGAATTGCGCCACAAATGAAAACTGCACAGATTTATTTACAGCTTTGGGTACTTTCAGGTCTTCAGTTACTGGACTAATTAACAAAAAAGTTATGAGAAAAAAAGAAAACGCAAAATATTGAATAACACCTTGTAGCAAGTAAACGACGCAAGATAGCGAATTGCGGTTTCACCAGTAAGTTTGGCTTAAAGTTTGAGCTTCTTAAAAGGAGGTCAGCTTTTGTGTAAAACATAAACAAACATGAGTTTCCTGTCAAAAGCATCGAATTTGGCCCACCCTGTACCGACTTCACATTCTAATTATTAGTGTTGAGTGTAACTTTTTATTTTTGTAATAGCGATCTGCAAAATACGCAAAGAAGGTTATCTGGTTCTTCATAACTTTAAAGGCTTATATCATGCAAACTGTAATATAAATCGAAAATGGTAATAAAAACAACAAGTTTATTAGTGGATTCGGTTTATTTGTAAACTTCAAATTATGCATTTTTGTTTAATACTTATGGATTTAAAGGCTAATGGCAAAATATATAAAAACATGTTTTGATTAATTTATTTAAATTAAAAAGGACATTTTGGTTACTATTATGGTATTTCTTAAAAAAAAATTGTCATTGTTCCATGTCTTTTGTATAAATAATAAATATATCTAATAACCTATTATTAATATCTATAAAGCTTCACAGTTTTGATATTATGTTTTTGCGTTTTTACCACTACATTTTTAATCTACATAATTTATATTATTATTAGATTATTGTTTATTTTCGTCATCGATATTTTTCTTTATGAATAATATTTATGTTACAGTAATTTCAGTACTCATTAAAAAAAAAAAAAAAATTATAAAGCAAATTTATAAAAAAATGTCAATTATTTAAAACATATTTTTTAATTGTAAGGTTTATTAATTTCAACAGTGGTAGCTAATTTTAATTTCAACAGTGGTAGCTAATATTTATATGGAATGGTTTGAGGAACATGCAATTAAAACTTCAGTAATTAAACCAAAAGTTTGGCTAAGATATGTTGACGATACTTTTATTGTATGGACAGGTAATGACGAAGAACTTGAAGGTTTCTTAAAACATCTAAATTGCATCCGACCTTGTATCAACTTAACAATGGAGAAGGAGCAAAATTCGGCCCTACCTTTCCTCGACGTTCTAGTCAAACGAAATAATGGACATGTACAAACCTCGGTATACAGAAAACCTACCCACACTGGACAATATTTACACCAAAATTCTAATAATTCTAACGAAACCAAAGAGGGGGTTATATGTACTCTATACAATCGAGCAGTGACCTTATGCAACAGTAGGGAATCCCTGCAAGAGGAAATAGGCAACATAACTAGGGATCTTTAGCAGAACGGATACAGTGAGAGACTAGTAAACGAAACAATAAAAAAAAATATATCAAAATAAGACAAGAAACTCTAACTTGAACGAGACTCTACGTGACCAAATATTCATGATAATTCCATACATTAAAGGAACTTCGGAAAAGATCCGCAGAATCGCGAATAAGTACAATATTAAAACGGCATTTAAATCCCCAACTACTCTAAGAAGTATTCTCACCAAAACGAGACCAGACAATAATGTTTCAAACAATGACTGTATCTACCAAATTCCCTGTGATTGTGGTGAGGTATACATCGGGGAAACAAAGAGACATCTCGAAGTAAGAGTTAAAGAGCACAAAAAACATACGGAACGAGGTGAAACGTCGAAGTCAGGTATTGCCGAACACGCTTGGTCAAAACAACACCGCATACAATGGTCGAAAGCAAAAACCATTCATAAAGAAACCCACTGGAAGAAAAGAAAATTTAAGGAAGCTGCAATTATTGTAAACAACCAAAATGTATTTAGCAAACCTAGTGTAGAAATTCCGAATATCTGGCTGCCGTTGCTGAACCGTGAAAAGTCGGTCAAGCTTCAGTGAACAAGGGATAGTATATAAGTCGTAGCCTTTAGGAATAGCTTTTAGTTATCACTTGAAAACGGTTGGAGATACACCACTAACCGAAACGTTGTGTAACAATTAACAAATAAAGACAATGGAAGTCCAAGATTTTAGTGTTATTGAAACCATTACATTGTCTAACACTTTCAAAGAAAAGTTTATTAATTTATTTAAAAAATCTTATTTTAATTTCGTGAGATATGTTAAGAAAAAATTCAATTGCTTTTTCAAGAAAAAATAAATAGTACAGGAAAGAAGGTAATTTTTTTTTTGTAAAATAGAACAGTAATTTCGGGCAAATCAGATTAACTTGAAATTTGTTGTAATTTGTCAAGAAAGGTGTCAAATATGTAATTTAACAAGTTTGGTAACTTGGATTTGGTCCAAAACGCTGTAAAACCCCTAAATTAAATAAAAGCGAAACATTTTTTTGTATTTGAGGAAAAAAATAGAATTTTTGGCCGTAACTTTTTTTGCTAATAATAACAAGATGTACCACACTTTCGGTTAAATTAAGAAAACTTTAAACAATGTAACATTTTTTTGGCAAAAATCACAGTTTTCCTTGCGCTATTACTTGGAAGGGGTTCATTTTTATAAAAAGTTGTATTTTATGATAAAAAACGATAATTTATCGATTGGGAAAGTTTTTTTATCCCCCCCCCCATTAAATGACCCCCTCCCACTCGTCGCCAACCCTTTTTCCCAGTATCGGAAGTTGTTTAATTCAATACTGGGCACCTTTCTTAGCATAATACAAGTTACTTCAGGTAGGTACCTGCTTTTTGCCCGAAATGTGCGTTTCGTGATTTTACCTAATTTACTGTATTAAAAATATACTTGAAATATTACCCAAAAGCTAAAATGACGAGGAAAGAACTAAACAACATTCTAAAGGAAAGATAATAACGCAAAAAACACATTTCCAATATTAAACTATAAAAAAATATATTTAGTCGCTATGTGCATACCAAAAGGGCCCTCTACTCTTAAGACAGTTAAAAAATAAAAATCTATTCTCTATGATATTTATCACGACTTTCCACCAGACGCGTTTGGTCCGCATAAGGAGTCTTCTATCAAAAAAATAGCAAAAACACAGATATTAGATCTACCAACTAAAGGCAAATTAAACTGCCACAGTAAAAAAATTTATCATCCACCACCATTTGATGTACAAAAATCATCCGTCCAAAATATGTAACAGCTGAACCTGAGTAGAAAGGTATATTCAAAAAAAAAAAAAAACTGTACAGGTGCATATCAAATCTGTGTTTAACTCTTTTCTTAACTGCCTTAAAGAAGCAAAGCACACTTTTAAGATTTTAGTAGTAGTCGAAAAACCATTATATCAAATTTAACATATGATTCTAAAGTTTTTAAAAAAGTTTAGTACTTGCCATCTATAAAGGAAATATGTTTGCATTAGGGTAAACAAAAAATTTAAGTTAACCTACTCTATTTACATAACACAGAAAATTTAAAGTTAAATACGATTTGGAAACGAGGTCTGAATGATTTTCGGTGTTGCGCCTGTTTTACTGTTGACTCCTGTAAAAAAAATTAACAACTGAAAATCTAAATATTGTTGTGGAGGATTAAACAAATATAAAAAAATATTAAGTTTCCTCGCCAGATAAGACTATTACAATGCAGCTTGCAGGGTGTAAACTAGACACTCGCAGACAACTGACCCTAATAAACCTGAAGAATAACCTGAAAAATACTTTTTTTTAAATTAAAATAAAAAACCTATCGACGTTTTGGTAACCAATCTGTCACCAATTTCGACAAAAACTAAATTAAATATTTAAATTTGGCTTTTTAATTATAAATGTTTCGAGAACCTAATTTATAATTTTTGACAAAATGTCATAAATAAATTTATTGTCGTAGGTTTTTCCCTTTTTGGTCTTCGTCAAGTGCCCAAACCCTTTTTTGAGAGCTACAGGGCTTTTTTCGGGAAACGATCGCACTAGACATGGAATACCGTGTTTTTAGTCTAGCGGATCAAAAAAAAAAACTTACCCTGAAATCCAAAACTGCCACAAAAATGTTTTCAACGCTTTAGAGTGATTCCTTGAGTCCTTTTTTTGACACCTTATAGAGTGGCCCGCAATAATAAAAGTACATATTAAGTGGGGACTGCAGAAAACGGTTATACCTACTTTATAGTTTTCACTTTCGAATATTTAAAATTGGCGAAACGACGAAATTATCTCTGCAATGTGCTAACTGAATGGACAGAACCCAATTCAATTGTTCAAAATGAGACAAGAAGACTATTTTTGTGAAAGGTATCTCTGATCTGATCTGAATGTTCAGAGGGTGGTAATATACCACTGCACCTAGAACTCAGTAAGTCCTTTGTGGTTCCTCTTGTAGGCAGGAGATTTAATGCATCGTCCAACCTATTGATTTGAAATAGTTGACGACGTCTTTATGTGGAATCTCTCTAATTTCGGCTAGTAGTGGCCAGTTCGTGCTCAGCATGGAGCCCGCAGTGCCAGTTAGAACGCCCGTTAGTGTTCGAAGATTCCTTCTGGACATCATAAGGTTTTTTTCGCTATTAACTTGTCTGGATAGCGCAGCAGTTTTTTGCGAAGTTGCAGTTCGTGGTAACATCCCACTTTTCTTTAAACAGTCGATGGGAGTATTCTTTAATGATGTCTTTAATCGCTGCTGTTGTCAATCCAGTGGTGGGGACGCGACCAACTAGTTTCCGTCCCGCAGCCGCCCTGGCCAGCGGGTCAGCGGTATGATTACCTTTAGATATGTCATGTCCCTTGATCCAGGTTAGGTTGACCACATTATTTAGAAAAATGTTAGTGAGGGCATGATGACATTCTAGTACAAGCCCCGAAGTAATGCGGGGTCTCTTTAGGGCTAGTAATGCTTGTCTACTATCTGTATAAATACAGAACGTATTGTTGGTGATGTTGCGGCTTTTAATTTCGTTAGCCGCCATTGGTGGTATATTTATAATTTAAAAAAAAAATACGATTTTTTAAAGATGATTCTTTTGGTATAATGCTAGAAGCGTTTCAGTTACCTTTAGTACCGAAATAGTCCCTCCTGCTAACTTTTGAACCGAGTGAGATATCGGGATTGGATCAAATTAAGATGAATGTTTTTACTATTTTTTACTACGCTTTTATTGACATTACTTTTACAGTAAAAATATCATAGGTGGCGCTAAACGCAATATCTAATAAAAAAAAAAGTCAAATGAAATGTGGGTCATGTGACCCTTGGTCTAAAATGTAATACTCTATTCAACGACCATCAGTTTTCTGAATTCCAATAATCGGGAAGTTAATTAGTGATATTTAAATCTAGGGCCAAGTTAAATTTTGATAATTCGTAACTTCGTAAAAAAAACAGAATTATAATAGTTTCTATGTAAGTATTAATATTCAATGGGTAAAGAAACAAAGTTGTTTATTAAAATAAATCGCGTCAAAATAAAACCAAACCAACGAATTTTACAACGTAGCTTATTTCTATTTGTTAGCATTACGGTTCAAGATTACCAAAATTTTTCTTGGTCCCAAATTTAAACACGAATAATTTGGCAAAGGTTGTGGAAAAAAACTAAAATCATTAAATAGAGCATTAAAATGTCTTTATGACCACCCCTTACATTTAATTTTACTAGATAATACCCCTAGTGTTACATATATTCTTTTTATATCAGCATAAAACTTCTATTATGTTTGTACACAAGAATGTGTTATATTCGCGAAAAATTTTATAAATAATTTTTTTTGTATCTTCGTTTATATTATAGTATTTTATTTTTACTAGTTTAGAATTAATGTTTTGTTTCTTTATTGCATGGATAATAAATATTTTTGATACAGATAATTTATAATTTTTTAGATATATGTAAATCAACCTTCTTTCTAGACGTACGATTTGGCAAGACGTAAAGCTTCCGCGTACCAGTTAGTGTTGGGAATGTCATCAAAAATATATATATATATATATATATATATATATATATATATATATATATATATATATATATATATATATATATATATATATATATATATATATATATATATATATATATATATATATATATATATATATATATATATATATATATATATATATATATATATATATATATATATATATATATATATATATATATATATAAAATATATATATATATATATATATATATATATATATATATATATATATATATATATATATATATATATATATATATATATATATATAAAATATATATATATAAATATATATATATATATATATATATATATATATATATATATATATTAATATATAATATATTTATATTATATATATATATATATATATATTAATATTATATTTTTAAAATATATTATTATTATATATAAATTAATATATATATATAATTATGAAAAAGGATCTATCAACAATTGCTTTCTAGTAAATATATATGCTAAAAGGCCCCAAGAGGGGTAAAAAATCTTATTTTTACAAAAA
>JAHBCN010002750.1:0-86158 GCA_019359885.1 Listronotus oregonensis
GAGTTTCTGTATGTCAAATTTGAGATTATAGTTGAAGCTTATACCTAGCTGCAAAATTTAAAAAAATATATTTGTCCCGAGTTGGACAATTTTTAAAAGGTATTTAGTAAAAATTGGGACTTGTAAACGTCTTGCACGAATTAAGTCGCAAAATGTATCACGATTAAAGGTGTGCCTCTACCTAAAAATATCCTGTAAAAACTCATGAAAAAAATTTACTGCATAGAAAATTAAGTTATAATAATCCACAATTTATTTTATCGTATTTTTTAAACCATCATAAATTTTAACTTATTGTGCTATTAAATTGCTTTGAACTTTTCATTTTAAATATGTACTAACCATTTAAAATATATTTTATTTACTAAACATACTTTTTACTCAACATAAATTGTACAGGTCATTTAAAGCAAATTATAATTATGCCTTATTTATAAAAAAAATATATTGAACAGTCATTTTATGTATTTTTTTCGTAGAATTATAAAAAACATTAAAGAAAGTAGTTAAAGTTGAAACAAAAGACATAAGACATTAAATTAACATTTTCTTAATGGTACAGGCTGTTTCTGACAGCGTCTCATTTATTGCGATATAAAAAAACATTGTTAATTTTAAGTAACATCAGAATTAACTTAATTTTATTTTTTACTTTTATAAATATGTATTTAAAGTAGTAGTAAACGCTATTGGTAAAAATGATTTCTGTGGTTACTAAAAATGAATACCAAATCGTTTTTATTAAATAGCATCGAAAAAATAAGATGCTTTCAAAACAAACCAGTAAGAAAATTATTAATTTAATATATTATAATTCTTGGATGTTCTTCAGGTTTCTACGGGAAAAAAATACAATGTTTTTAAGGCCAATATTTTTATTACGACACCAATTTTTTTATATTTTTTAATTTCTAGATGATTGGGACGTAGAAAGTGGCTACGTTACAAACCTTTTAGTGTTTTAAAAGTTTACTATACTGTATAGAATAACTTATTAGCCACTGTTAGGTTTAAGGTATAACCCTGGGTTATGCCTTAAACCTATAAAGCAAAGCTTGCTTAACATAAATTGTATTTATAATGTTTTTTTTAGTATTGTTTAGTAAGTTTTTTAAATTTAAATCTGAAGCGTTTTTTAAACCTAAAAACGGCAGTGTTTCTAAAGTAAAGAAAAAGAAGTTATACCGAAAAATTAGAAAAAGAAACTTATTTTTAAGAATTAATGGAAACTAAGTTCTTTTCTCCGTAAGTTTTTACCAATACATTGGAATATAGTAATAAAATATTGCATTTCATATACGTACAATTTATAAAAAAGCAAAAAAACCAATTCAAGTAAAAGTTAGATAAACAGATTTTTTTATGAAATAAAAGATAACAAATTTTACTGTTCTTGTGATGCAAATCTGCGCATTAAAATATTTCAAACGTTGAAATTCTTCTCTCAAGGTAATTTTTCTACTGTAAAGCCAGTTTTATAGCATATAAAAAGTACGTAAATGTGAATGGAAAAGTTTCACTGCATATTTCTAATGAAGGTTAGTAAAGTTTTTTGTGATTAGGTACCAATGTATAGCTTTTTCAGTTTAATATATTACCCTGAGGGTCGACACTATAAGTAACAAAATATTTCCTTTGGACATAACCATTTAATTTCAAATAAAAGAAATATTTTTTTAAATCACAATAATTATTTTTGTCTTTAAAAAAATGCTCCTATTATAACAAATCACAACATTTATTTTTTATGCCTCATTAACTATATTTTAAAATTATGTACCCGAATTTTTAACAATTTGTGTTGTTAATAAATAAATGTGTACCCAAAATTATAGATCTATCACCCGTCACCAGGTAATGGTATTTTATTGTTTGGTCATTAGTTGCATTTTTGCGTGATTGCACATATATTTCCAGATAAATGTTTTGAAATAGTTTGGCTTTAACAAGTTAGTGACAGATTTACCATTTTGAGAACATGACAAATTATATAATAACTAAATAAGCCAAAATAAATTAGCTCTTGATTGTTCAAGGGACCGGGATTCCCTTGACTAGTACCAGTAGAAACCATTTAATTTTTAAAGAATTAATTGATTCGTCCGTTACTTTGTGACAGTACATCTTAACTATGTAAAATAAAACAACTTGAACTTTGTTAAATGCCACGTGTATTAAAATATATGGCGTTACGGCCGTTTCGTATACAACTACATCTTAAGACGCTTACAAGATTGATAAAACTAACTAAAATTAATAAATAAATACATTGATGGGTAAAAATTCCAGATGGTACGGGTAGGTTACGTTAGGTAGAATTTTACATTTTTATTAGCAGATAAACGGTATTGTTGTGTGTATAAACCTTTTTTTATAGTACTTTGAAAAGATGGAATTTCCTAGTCTAATTGAGTATTAAGAAGATTTACAGTGTTGTCTTTTTATGTTTATAAATTTCATTTTCTCTAATAATTTTTTTCTGTATGTAATATTTCTAAATTTGTTATATCTGGAAATGTATGGGTTTGGGAAACTAGAAAATGATTGGCAAAATTTGAGGTTCTTTTTCTAGTCTAAAACAAGCTTTATGTTCTTTATATCTAGTTTCAAGTTGCGTCCCGTCTGCCCAACATAGCACCATTCATATATTTGTTTTTTTTTTTATCTTTAACATTAAACAATAGATTGGATAGAGGTTAGATGATTTAAAAGCTATTGAGACACTTTCTGTGGATAGAATATTCATATTTTGTTAGAAATAGGACCTAGATATGTTAGAGGTGGAATTTATTTTTTTTTCTTTTTTTATATTTGGATAAATTAGTGTATTGGCTATTGTTTTCTCTTTTGCTATAAGGCTCTATTTCATAATTTGTGTAACTGTTATTAGTGCCGATAGATTTTATGGTGTCTAGTTCTTTAATTAGATTATTTTTAGACAGTGGTATGGAGAAAGCTCGATGTATCATTGATCTGTACGCTGCTAGTTTGTGTGTTTTGGGGTGTAGAGAGTCATGTGGTATTGTGATATCTGTGAAAGTGGGTTTTCTATATATGTCAAATTCAATGTAAATCCAATACTACAACAAGAAATCTTACAACTTTTGGAACTTTGCCTGAATGAAAACTATTTCAAATACAATAATCAATTCTATAAACAAAAAGACGGCTTAGCGATGGGCTCCCCCTTAGAACCATTGCTAGCCGAAATATTCATGTCTGAATTTGAAGAATCATTCCTTAATTCACAATTATCTAAAAACAATTTCTTTTGGCATAGATATGTAGACGACATTCTTTTAACATTCACAGGAACAGAAAATGAACTTAGACAAACTCTAGATTACCTTAACTCATTACACCCAAACATTAAATTCACCCTTGAAACCGAAATTAACAATTCAATAAACTTTCTAGACCTAAAAATATCAAAAAACGCCGATAATAAACTAGAATTTGACATATATAGAAAACCCACTTTCACAGTTATCCACAATACCCATGACTCTCTACACCCCAAAACACACAAACTAGCAGCGTCAGATCAATGATACATCGAGCTTTCTCCATACCACTGTCTAAAAATAATCTAATTAAAGAACTAGACACCATAAAATCTATCGGCATAATAACGGTTACACAAATTATGAAATAGACCGCCTTATAGCAAAAAGAGAAAAACAATAGCCAATACACTAATTTATCCAAATATAAAAAAGAAAAGAAAAATAAGTTCCACTCTCTAACATATCTAGGTCCTATCTCTAACAAAATATCGAATATTCTATCCACAGAAAGTGTCTCAATACTTTTAAATCATCTAACCGTCTATCCAGTCTATTGTTTAATGTTAAAGATAAACAAAACAAATATAAATCAGGAATTTATAAGCTTAAATGTAATGAGTGCAATGGCTGCATATGTTGGGCAGACGGGACGCAACTTCGAAACTAGATATAAAGAACATAAAGCTTGTTTTAGACTAGGAAAAAGAACCTCAAATTTTGCCAATCATTTTCTAGATTCCAACCATACATTTCCAGATATAACAAATTTAGAAATATTACATACAGAAAGAAAAGGCAAAAATTAGATTTATTAGGGAAAATTGAAATTTATAAACATAAAAAAGACAACACTGTAAATCTTCTTAATACTCAATTAGACCTAGGAAATTCCATTCTTTTCAAAGTACTATAAAAAGGTTTATACACACAACAGTACCGTTGTATTTGCTAATAAGAATGTAAAATTCTACCTAACGTAACCTACCCGTACCATCTGGAATTTTTACCCATCAATGTATTTATTTATTAATTTTAGTTAGTTTTATCTCAATCTTGTAAGCGTCTTGAAGATGTAGTTGTACTACGAAACGACCGTAACGCCATATGTTTTAATACACGTGACATTTAACAAAGTTCAAGTTGTTTTATTTTACATTTAATTTTTTTCTATTTAAATTTAATTCGTAATGCACTATTTTAAATGACCACAAATGTAGCGCTGTTTCAAATAAGACCGAATACACCTTACCAAAAGTTGGAGGTTCTCAATGTTTGAAAATATTATCCAGTAATATTTTACACCATTTTATACTTTTTGGGCCCACCTTACCCTAAAATACACCTTCCATAAGAGCGAAAGAGCGATTAAAAAATCAATATCCTTTTAACAAAACGATCAAAAAATTAGGTTTTTTTTAGTTTTGAATACTTTGTTTTATATTGCATTGGTTTTTAAAAAAATATCGTGAAAACTATTCTCGAGATATTCCGAAATAAATGCATGACTTTCATACATGACAGATATTGATAATGTTAATTATGCACAATGTGATTGTAATATCTCGTTTTACAGATGGTATATTTTTTTAATTACATAAAAGACACTTTTATTAAACCAATATTTCAATAGGCGTTTTTCATGATTTTTTTTATTAGCTTAGTGGAAAGCCACATGAAAATAAAGGCCAAAAATATTTTTTCCAGATTTTTTTGGCCTCCGGAAACGCCTTAAAAATCAATTTTAAGTTTGAATTTTGTAGGCCCGTGACGTCACGGCCCTAAATTTTCTATTGGTGGAATTTCTGCTTCGTTGTCAGCTTTTTGTTATTCGATACGCCTGTCATCAAATATCGATATGAGCAACATCTACAAAGTTGGCGTTTCCTGTCAATTGTCATATTGTCAATGTCAACCTGTATAACCTGTAACCTCTAATATTTATTAATAATTTCTAATTTGTAAATAGTGTGTGTTCTTTCCAAATATTCCATTTATTACTATAGTTATTATTATCGCCAAACTTGCCTTGATATGAACCCTTTTTACGAGTAAATTTCCGTTATTTTATTCAAAATGAAAAAAAGTGTATTGTTATTATTTGCGAAACCAGAAGCCGGCCGAGTTTAGGATCTTCAAAAATACTCTTTTCTCTTCCAAAACAAAACGATAGGAGAAAAGCCTGGTGTGCTGCTGTAGGTATTGAGAAAATGCCCAAAGGACATGCCTATTATTGTTGTGAAAACCATTTTGATGCAAGTTTTTATGTTTTATTCCAATTGAAACTATTTAGGTAGTCTGGCTGTGTTTTAGTGTAAAATAACATTTCGCATTTTAGCTAGTGATGGGATAATTCGAATTAAAAATAATCGATAATCCGATTATTCAAATAATCGCTATCATGCGATTATTCAGATTTAATTTGAATTACGAAAAATAACCTGATTCCACAGAATTTATTACGCGTCATGTAATAACAAATAAGATTTAATATTTTAATAGTAAAGTTTATATTTATGTAAATAGAGAGGACAACTTAATTATAAAAAAGGTAATTTTTTACTTACCGGGTCCACGGCCGATTTTATTAAAATTTTGTATACAGGGGTTTTTGGGGCGCTTACCACGAATCTGAAGTCGTATTTTGTCGGACTCTGCTAGTTTTTGAGTTATTACGCCTCACTTGAACCTAACCTCACACCTGCACAAACTCCTAAAATTCCTCCTTCTTAAAACTGATTACACCCAAAATGCAAGATTTTATGGTAATATACTTATTATTTTATACGATAAATTAAATTTTACCTTAATTTAACAATTATTTTTAATAAAAAGGCACAACAAGCGCTTCCAAAAAATTAATATTTTTACTTTTATAAATGTCAACAAAATTGCCTAGGTAAGTATTTTAGACAATTTTATGTTGGTACACCAATTGAATGCGCTTAATTTTTAAATTTAAATCGCGAAAAATTAAAATAATTCAAATTTATAAAGTAGGCCATTCGATTGTTTCGCGTGTCCCTGGCGTACCAACATAAAACAATCTAAAATCTCTAGACAGTTTTGTTGACATTTATAAAAGTAAAAATAATATTTTTAGAAAGTGCTAGTTGTGCTTTTTTATTAAAAATATTTGTTAAATAAAGGTGAAATTAAATTTATCTTATAAAATAATAAGTGTATTTCGATAAAATCTTCCATTTTGGGTGTAATCAGTTTTTTAGAAGGAGGAATTTTAGAAAATTTTTGCTGGTTAGATTCAAGTGGGGTGTTATAATTTAAAAAACTAGCAGGGTACGAAAAAAATTGACTTCAGATTCGTGATCAGCGCCCCAAAATCCCCGGTATACAAAATTTCAATAAAATCGGCCGTGGATCCGTAGTAAAAATTACCATAAAAAATTATGGCAAATGGAAAATTTACTTACTAAAATAATAATAGTAATAATAATATATATTATACAGTGTCAAAAAGTCCAGAATCCCCGTGACAAATTATTAAGGGATCCGGACTTTTTGACAAACTTATATAATATTTATGTTTGTGTTTAGTTACATCGGAATCGAGTTACATATTCATTCAGAAATCAAGAATTTAAAATTCAAACGATTAAAAAATAAAATAATTATATAATTCGAATTATCAAATAATCCGATTATTGAAATCATTCATAATTCAATAATTCGATTCTTAAAATAATCCGATTATGCCCATCACTAATTTTAGCATTTCGTTAAAATCGATACGATTTTCGATATCGATATTTCCTAAACAGACTTGGCATCCATGTTGAATTTGATTGGTTAGGGGAGTGGCGGGCTATTTAAATTACAATGATAATTAAACCTGAAATAGAAAAGTAAGGGGTTTGTATTTTTTCGTGTTATTTAGCAGGTTTTGCTTAATTGTGTTTCTACTTTTAATTTTTACACACAACATTATCAATATCAATTGAGTGAAAATACCCTATTTCATTTAATTCATAGCAAAAGCCCTTTTACGAGTAAACTACCTTAAGTTGGGATCTTTCTTCGGCGTTGTCTTCCAACTCACTAACCATTACTTTTCCCCAGAAAAATATAACAAAATATGTAAAACCTTAAGTTTAATGTCTTTAAATACAAATAATGTTTCTATAACCCTCTAACCATGGAAAAAAACCACAAGTAAGTTTACCTAAATAATTTATCTGTAAGCTTAAACTCTCTGTGACTAAATATAAGTTAAATTACCCACTGATCTTGAGGCCCAAAGCCTTGTAATTGGTTTTTGGAACATAATATCTTTTAAGTAGGTCATCAGTTTTAATTATGTTTTTGTCTTCATATACATATTTATATCTTTCGTATAAAAAATAATTCTTAACGGGATTAAATTCTTTGAAACGCCATAATTTTTTAAACATTTTTAATTAATATTCCATACCTCAAAAAAATTAGTTAGTGTAGAGTACTCGATTTTTAACGCCGTACACGATACCAAAAATGTCGCGTGTATGCCCATTTTCAGAGTGGGGAGTAAGGAGTTTTTTTTTGAAATTTTGTTCGCTTTAAGAATCTTTTTGTTTAAATTTCTAAATTAATAATATTTTTGTGTATAAATTTTGCAATTTTTTATATGCTAATAAACGTTTTTGATATATTTGTCTAAACATTACTTCGGATCGAATGAGCTATCGCACGTATTTTTAGGAGCAGTATCTCTATTTTGACCATTTTCAACTTAGTGCTTAGACTACTGGCCTATAGGGGAAAAATTATTTTTTTGCAGCGCTCCCAGAGAAAAATCTAAGTTTCAAATCCAAAATTTCCATTAATTCCCAAATTTTGCTAAATTGTCTATGTTTTCCAAAAACCATGGAAGGCTGAAAATGTTTCACTAAACAATTTTCTTATGCAAATATTCCAGATGCCTTTAATACATACAACCAATTTTAAGAAAAACGATGCATTAGGATAACTGTTTAGATTTTTAAAATATTGGTAACCATTCAAATGACTACATCAAAAACTGAAAGGTGTTAACTTTTAAATTACTCAATTTTTTTGAGAAATACTAGAAACAAAGAAAGAATAAATGCAGTTGCAATGATCTCTATTAAAAAAAGTGACATGTTAAATTTTAATAAAAAAAAGTGATTGAAAAGTTTATTGCTGACAAAAACAGAGGTATTTTATTTCAAAACATAAAGTTGGTGTGTACTTGCCTATATTACAATCTTAATTATAATATGTTTTTCTTAAATGGAAAAAATGGGACATTACCTATCTTAAGGGTGTGTATGATGTATGTTATTTTTCTTTTATACCGGGTGGTATCTCGCCGAGCGGAACATATGTAGGAAATCCCATGAAAATTTTAAGGGTGTTAATTATTGGCTCCCCTGTACATTTTACAGAAAAGATTTAAAATAACTTTTTAAAGAGACCAATCTGACAAACCCTCGTGCCAAGTTTCAAAAAATTTAATAAGCGATTCTTGAATTATTCAATTAAATGTAACTCCAAAATTAACAAATTTTTGGTTCAGGTAAAACCAAACAGACACCAGCCACCAGCAAACAATTTGCTATATAGCTTTGTCAAATCTGACGTACAGCCAAATACAAGGAATGTTTTTTTTTCTTTCATCAATCTCACAACCATTACATTTAAAGTAAAAGACACGTTAACATTATTTTTTATCAAACCTTTTATTTAATGTAACAATTAAGTTTAATTAATAACAATTATTACTATCGATCATTAAATAAATAATTTTATTATACTAGAATTTTATTAAACCAATAGCAGTATCTAAAATATTTTTAATTTATTTTCCCACCAAGCCTATCTGGTCCATTTCAACCATTAAACGTATTGTCAGTAAATTCGAGTCCAAAGCCATCGCAATAAATAATTGTAAATGTTCTTCATAAGATCGAAAATAGATCCGAAAAACGAGAGGACTGAACTCTTAATATTTTACTAGGTGTGGAAAAATAAAATGACGTAAAATACAATAACTTTTTTAAAAATAACATAAAAACATTAATTAATCAAATGTTTAAACAATCCTTCATTAACAGCTAAACATTCTAAACAATTTCCCAAACAATCATAAAATTCATTTTTAACGTTGCTAAGTTGATATTGCGAAATTTTATTACATTCTAACGAAATAGCGTTTTGTAGCTGGCTTAGATTCTCAAACTCAATTACACTTTTATAAATGACGCTTTTTAAGTGACTCCACAGAAAGAAGTTATTCGGTAAAAGATCAGGTGACCTGGCTGGCCAAAGTATCCGGTACCGTGGACCAATTATATTGCCGTTACAGGCATTCTGGGCGGGGCAACCATCCATTTTGTACTAGATCATCACAGTCAGTAAATCTTAAAAGAACCACGAGTCGCCACTGCAACACTGTAAAACATTCTTAGGCTAGCAACATATCAAACGACCCTTTCTTAGAGGGCCATTTTCTACCAAAATACCATATGAACAAAAACAAATAAATAACCAGGTTAAAAATAAAATAAGCATATTTTTGCCATGAATATTTTGTTTTTTTCTTTCGGGGTTAATTGCTAATATATTATATTTTTCCGGTGTTGTGTTTCATAAAAAGCAACCCTGTCGGGAAAAACTGAAACGGGGCAATTATTTAATATGTCAACAAAACAGTTTGTTTTATGATAACACCAGAATTGTTTCGGCCGCGTGACCATATATAATATTTATTTCTTAGCATTCCAACTGGCTCATAGTAAGCCGAGATGGAATTTTAGTTGGAACTATTTATTTAACTGTAAATTAATTGAAATTATCCTAAAACATTTATCATTTGGTTAAGTTTTTGGTATAGAAGGGGTAATTTTTTTATTTTTAGTTTTTATAGTTACTGTTGTATCTAAAAAAAATCGGTAAAGACACATCAGTTAGCCCATATCAACATATTTATAGAACAAAACATACCAAAACTCTCGTTACTTCGGAAGCCTGCATTCAAAATTTGCTCCAATACATCTTGGCGAATTTTCACTGAAAGAGTCTTGTAAACGTCTTTTTATGGACGCCTTACAAAAAACATCAAATATATTTAAATCCCGAGAACGAAACGTGGTGGCCATTTTACTGAGGCTAAATTTTCTGCTAGCTTCATGGTTTGGGGCAGTATTATACAGGGTGTCCCAAAAGTAATGGGACAATGGAACACAGAGCAGCAGCAGATTTCTCAGGTCAAAAAATGCAATTTACGTAAACTTGCTTCATTCCAAAGTTGATAATAACTAAGATACAGATAAGGTGCCAGACTTAATTTTGTTTTTGTTTTTTCGTAAAATTTTTTAACTAAAATATTTTGCGAACAAAGTTGGGGATCTACGTTTGAGAAAGAGAAATTTAAATTTTCCGCTTTTGATATTGCTATAGATAAAGCCGCCTAGCCTAAAACTTGTTTTGATAACTAACTTTTTTTAGCCTAGGATCCTGACCTGTCACCAAAAAAATAAGCTACTTTAAATCCCTCTGCCTTAAAAAATTGATATTTATTTAGGTTCCAGAAACTGCCCAGATGGTTTTGGACCCCCGCAACTTCTCATGGAAAAAGCCGGCCAATTGTTTTCAAACTTTGAAATGATATTTTAACCGCGATCAAAAGTTCCACGCACCAAATCCCCATCTTTTTAACACCCCCAAAACACCCTTTAAGGTCATCGGGTATTTGGGGACATTAAAGTGTGATTTTAAGTTGTTAGAGGGGTTTTTGGGTTTTGAGGGAATTTTTTTATCAGCGTGTTTGAACTATCACTATGGAAAGTTTAAAAAAAAAATTACCCAAATCATTTTTTGGAAAATTGGGGTGAGGTCCTTTAAAGTGTGGCCCCGAAAACAGTTGCTCATAGACACTTAAATGGGGGTGTTTTGCTGTGTGTCCCATTACTTCTGGGACAACCCGAGATATATATATATATATATAATATATATATTAAAATATATAATATATATATATATATATATATATATATATGTAATCCGACTTTATTAACCAAAAACTAATTCACGGGCTATATGAAGCCCTTCACCTACTTGGAAGCCCAAACGGGTTAATAATTTTTCCATGTATAACTCCTAAAATAACCTATATAGGGCATCAGAACCTGAAACATTTCAATATAGCGTCACATAAAGTTTCCAACGGGGTGAAGGTTTAATGTAAATATAATAGATGACTCTAAAAACACGACTTTGTAAAAAATTGTTTGGGCTTGTAAGTATGTTTTGTTTCTCAAAATATACCGTTTAGTTGATCATAACTGCACATTAGCCTTTTAAATTATATAATATGAAGAAAAGGTGTTCTACGGTCAATAGAAACCACAAGCCGACAAATTGCTTGGAATAAAAATAAGGTTTATTTCTTTTTTTAATTATTGAAACCTTTTTTGCCGTTAATGTTTATTTAATAATAAAATAATAATAATAATAATAAATATTTTTAATTAACTTAAATTAACCATGTAACCAAAACATATTTAATTAAAATGGTTTCAATATTTCAGGAGTATGGATGACTTTATTTATTTATTTTTTAATATATATTTTATTTAAAGGATAGGTAAGATACTTATAATTTTTTTTTAAAGTAGCGAAAAGACATAAAAGACTATAACAGTGTTACAAATTCGGTATGCATGGGGATCTCGTAAACCGTAAGAGGTACAAGGTCGGTTAAATTGAGGCAAAGTTGTTTAGTGTGATGCTAAACAAAATGTCGTTTCGAAATTTGAAAATCCGTTTACTTCGGAGATATCCGAAAACCCGAATTCCCGCAAAAACGTTTTTATCTTTTCCTGACCTTATTTGAGAAGATATTTTGAAATGAATGTCATGTCAGCACAGCTACTTTTCTTTCCCTCTACAAAATGGCGTTATTAAATTTAAAATCCGACGTTTCGTTTCCGAGCAACCACTATCAACTTTATTTTTAAATACAGCCTTCGATTGTTTATTGCATTTTTTGAAGCATTTTTAATTCCAATTACAATGATATATAACACTTGATATTTTTCTGTTAAATAAACATATTTTCCATAAGAGACAATGTGTTAGACAAGGAAGGCACATGATTTCTTACAGGGGCATTCCATAGTTGTTGCATAAATATTAAGTGTTATACATTTTTGTAATTGGGATAATAAGAGGTTCAAAAAATTAAATAAAAATCTAGGACCGTATTTAAAAAATTAAGTTGATGGTGGTTGTCTCGAAACGAACGTCGATTTTAAATTTAATAACGTCATTGAGGGAAAAAGTGTCTCTGCTGACGTGACCTTTATTTCAAAATTCACAATCGGCAAAGTTGTTTAGTGTGATGTAAAAAAATTCGTTTGAAATTTGAAAAATTCTATATTCCCGGAGATATCCGGAAAACCGAATTCCCGCAAAAACGTTTTTATCTTTTCCTGACCTTATTTGAGAAGATATTTTGAAATGAATGTCATCAGCACAGCTACTTTTTCCCCTACAAAATGGCGTTATTAAATTTAAAATCCGACGTTTCGTTTCCGAGCAACCACTATCAACTTTATTTTTTAAATACAGCCTTCGATTGTTTATTGCATTTTTTTGAAGCATTTTTAATTCCAATTACAATGATATATAACACTTGATATTTTTCGTTAAATAAACATATTTTCCATAAGAGACAATGTGTTAGACAAGGAAGGCATGATTTCTTACAGGGCATTCCATAGTTGTTGCATAAATATTAGTGTTATACATTTTTGTAATTGGGATAATAAGAGGTTCAAAAAATTAAATAAAAAATCTGGACCGTATTTAAAAAATTAGTTGATGGTGGTTGCCGGAAGAAACGTCGGATTTTAAATTAATAACGTCATTGTGTAGAGGGGAAAAGTGTCTCTCTGACTGACCTTTATTTCAAAATTGCGAAATTCGGTTTTTTTCCGAATATCTCCGGAAGTAAACGGAATTTTTCAAATTTCGAAACGACACTTTGTTTAGAATCGCACTACAAACTTTGCCTCAATTTAACCGACCTTGTATCTCTTACGAATTACGAGATCCCTGCATACACTTGATTTGTAACATCCTGTATATTTATATATATATACATACAGCATGCCCAGCAACTTCTTACCATAGATTTTTTATTTATTTTACGAAAAAGTTACTCTTCATAAAAGTTCTGCTTTGCGAAAAATGACAATGCATTATTAACATTTGCGTTAGCATGTAAAGGTAAAAAATGTAAAAAAAATGGCCAAGAGGAAAGTGCCATTGAGGTATTCTAGACAAAATGTATCAAGGGTGTATTGTAGGACCACAATTTATGCTTAAATGTAGATTTTCAAAGACAATTTCAAGTGTCAACTAACAAGAAAAACTTTTTAACTTTTAAGTATTTTTTTATTTACTGTTAATAAATTTTTTATCGTGATATCTAAAATTGTTTTGAAATCTACATTTGAGCACAAATTTCATTCTACCCAATGCATCCTTATACATTTTGTCCTAAAGCTACCAGGGGAACTTCCTCTTGGCCATTTTTGATTTTACACTTTTAACCACCTTTACATCTAACTTAAATCTAATAGGGCATTGTCATTTTATTACGAGGAAGAACTTTTCATAAAAATAACTTTTTTTCGTAAAACCAAAAATAAAAAGCATCCCATATGGTAGAATTTCTGGACACAAACGTTTTTGTTAGCTTGATACTTGAAATGGTCTTTAAAAATCTACATTTGCAATTTTCCATTAATCTTATAGTTTTTAAAATATGTGCAATTAAAAGCCAAAACTTTAAACCTTAATATCTACAGTTGCCGAAACAAATTATATTTATTTTATTTTTTAAAGTGCCGTTGGTAATAAAAATTACTGCTGTCATTAGTAAAAAAAAAATTTATTGTGATACTCGTTATCTATATTTATTTTTATGCATCGTGCAGTCTTCGTCCACAAAGTGATAACCACTGGGATACAACTTTACCTAAGGTCTTATGAGTGTTACAAACCATTCTACGGCTTTGTTCAAGAAATGCTACACATACCGCGCTACCCGTCTTTATAATATGCTCCCATGGAGTATAAATAAGACCTATAGGTTCAAAGTTATCTTTAAAAGAAGGCTGCTAAGTGAAAAGTGAACCTGACGTTAAAATGATAATTGATGATTTTGTTATTTTATTGAAGCTCCTCCTAATAACATTTAATGCCGATATCTGTATTTTATGTACATTGCTGTCTCTAATTATTATTTTTTTTAATGTATTCTAGTTAAGTATTGGTTGTTGTATTTACTATAATTTCTTTGTTTTTAGTTTAGTTTTAAGTTAGGTTTGTGTAGATTCTCTGTGAGGTTTATATAGAGAAAAGCCATCATTGGCTAAAATATCCTTTGCTAGGAGTTCTACTTTTTTATGTCTTATTTCTTCTTATTATAAATATATATTTGTGAAATTAGAAAAATAAAGACCATTATTATTATTATTATGATTTTAAGCCACGGTTTGCACTCCCTCTAAGGGGAACATTCCTCATCCCAGATATCTTCAGATATCAAAGGATTGAGCTCTGTGGGAGCCCTTTCCAGTTATCAGGCTCTAGGTGACGTTATGTTCGCTGTATTCCCAACAAATTTCCGGACAGTCCGAGCGGTCGCAAGTAGCACTGCCTTTTGCATATCCTTATACAGATGTTCACCGAGGCCTAATCCCTTGATTGTTTTTAGAAGGGTCTTTGGTAAATGCCAGTTGTTTGATAAAATTTGGGGATCGTTTGGACGTTATTCATTCCCCACTGTCTTCTTATTTGTGTTTCTAGATTTCTGTACTTGGCAATCTTTTCATTGTATTTCCCCCGTAGGTTGTTGTTGTTCGGGATAGCGACGTCAATCAGTGTTGTTTTTCTCCCAACTTTATCCACCAATACAATATCTGGTCTATTATGAGAACAGTTTGGTCAAGTACAGTTCTATACCAGTACAATTTAAACTCGTTGTTTTCAGAATGGGTTTCCCGGGGTATACTTGTAGTAAGGCAATTTTTCAAGCTGTAAAAGCTTTAGCTTCTCTCAATTGATGGGTATCTTGGCTGCTGAATCATGTCTTTCCTTATACTCTGATGCGGCAAATTGTCTCCGATGTTTGACATCCATATCTGCATCGATCTTTTTCTATTATTTATTATTATTTTATCGTTATCTATTATTATTGACGGGTCTCTAACAATATGCTTCAGATAGTTTTTGTTGGAATAACCTGGTCCTGATAGCCAATAAGAAGCCTTCAGTCTCTGGAACATCTTCCCCGACGTCAGCCAGTAGTTCGACGCGAATTTGTCGATATTTTCCGGGCGACCTCATTGGGGTGACGTCCATGAAGGTTTCCCCCAACCAGGCTTGCAGCTTCTCCTGGTCTGTTTGATGGTGTCTGCGCATTTACGATCCATCAGTCGCAACGGTGTTGAATCTTCGGCTCCGCATATTGTTTGGGTTTATCGGGGAAGAGTCTGTCGTCTATGGAAATAACTGCGTAAGTTTATTATTTGTTGGTCTAATTGCTTACCAATATCCACCAATCCTCTTCCCTTGATATCGTGGAAGCGTTGTT
Source organism: Listronotus oregonensis (assembly GCA_019359885.1). Lineage (NCBI taxonomy): Eukaryota > Metazoa > Arthropoda > Insecta > Coleoptera > Curculionidae > Listronotus > Listronotus oregonensis. The sequence continues at coordinate 15,907 of JAHBCN010002750.1, forward strand.
CGTTCATTTGGGGCACTACGTGGGTGATGTTTCTGTGCCTTTGAAGGAGTGTTCTCATCTTTCTCTCTAGCTTATCGATGTCAGTTTTGCTCCATTCACAATTCCAAATGAGTGGTGAGTGCAGAGCATGCAGATGTATTAAGCGTCTTAAACAGATTTTTGCTGTTTAGATAAGTTTTCGACACCTTTCTTACCCTTCTGATAAACTCGTTTGCTGTTCTTCCTTCATTGTTCGCTGGTCGATTCTTTGCGCCTGTTTCATTCCCGTCTCTTCAGCCTCCATTGCCGCGATATTTTGACCGTCTTGCATCTCAAATGCACCCGGTTGTATCTTTCCTCTAACTATGTTTAGGACGCGGCATTTGTCAAGTCCGAACCGCATCCTATATCTCGGAGAACTCCTCGACGATTTTGAGCATTTTCTCGAGCTGGTTTTTGGTAGCTCCCATCAGTTTAGGTCATCCATATATAGCAGATGATTCAGCCTTATCACATCTTCTTGTTGTTCCTAATACTGCCATATTTAGGTGAGTTAAGACGGCGTGAAAGTGGGTTCATTGCAAGGCAGAACCACAATGGATTTAACAGATCACCTGAAATATACCCCTTCGTATTGGAATAGTGCTAGTTTCGATGTTGTCGCTGGAGGGCACTTGAGTTGAATTTTGTCCTCCACGTTAACATGATGTTTTCTAAAAAGGACACAATATAATTATCGACCCTGAATATTCTTATTAGCCGAAACCACTCATGTGGTCCTGAATCAAGGCCTTTTTGTAGTCTACGTAGGCAGCGAAAAGATTTCTACGACAAGTATAAGCTTGGTTACAGACGACAGAGTCGATAATAAGCTGCTCCTTGCACCCCATTGCGCCTTTGGCACATCCTTTCTGGGTTGCAATTATGTCGTTTTGCTCCAGGGTGCTTGGATAGTTGTGTAAAAGGGAAGATGTGATCACCTTGTAAAGCGTGGGAAGGCAAGGGTTGGCCGATACTTCGTTGGGTCCTGTGTATTATGCTGATCCTTTGGTAGGAGATATGTAACTCCGTGTGTGAGAAATAATGGCATTTTGTGGATTAAGCAAAACATCATTAATTAGAACAGCCAGTTGATGATGTGTGCAGCTGAATGCATTGTAACAACCCCCTAACAAAAATGGATCTACGTTAACACCAAACAAACTGTAATAACTAAACAATATTTTTAAAATAAAAGCATTAACATGGCAGGGCTTCGTATAATCGGTATATCATAATCACAGTCAATTGGATATAAATTCGGGCTTTGTATAATCGGTTGTAGTAACTGTTAATTAAAAATACACTTAAAATAAAAAGGCATCATCCCAGGCTTCGTATAATCGACATAACATAAACACAGTTGCCTTGTATATAAACTTGGGCTTCGTGAATCGATAGTATCGACACACTGAAATCCCTTGCCTCCCAAAGTCGGGCTGCCCCTCACCTGTGTTCTTGTGGGTTCATATAACCATACTTTATATATATATATATAATATATATATATATATATATATATATATATATATATATATATATATATATATATATATATATATATATATATATATATATATATATATATATATATATATATATATATATATACACTTTAAAGGACCTCGCAATTTTCTTAAGGAAAATAGATTTTGGTCAATTATTTTTAAACTTTCCATAGTGATAGTTCTTAACACGCTGATCAAAAGTCTCCACGGGTACAAAACCCAAAAACCCCTCTAACAACTTCAAAATCACACTTTAATGTCCCCAAATACCCGATGACCTTAAAGGGTGATTCTGGGGGTGTTGAAAAATTTATTGGGATTTGTGCTTGTGGAGACTTTTGTCAATGTTAAAACATCGATATCAAAGTTTGAAAACAATTAGCCAAACCTTTCATGAGAAAAAGCGTCGAGGTCACAAGTGCCTTTATCTGGAAAACAGTTGTCCTAGAGACCTAAATAAGATATACAGATATACAGATACAGATAAGATATACAGATATACAGATTTAATGCAGAGGGATTTAAAGTAGCTTATTTTTTTGGTGACAGGTCAGGATCCTAGGCTAAAAAAAGTTAGTTATCTAAAACAAGTGTTGTAGGCCGTAGCTGGCGCCATCTACTAGCAATATCAAAAGCATGGAAAGTTTAAATTTTCTTCTCAAACAGCCCCTAGATCACCAATTTTGTTGCGCTACGTCATTTAGTTAAAAAATTATTACGAAAAAACAAAAACAAAATTAAAGTCTGACATTATCTGTATCTTAGTTATTATCAACTTTGGAATGAAGCAAGTTTACGTAAATTGCATTTTTTGACCTGAGAAATCTGCTGTTGCTCTGTGTCCCCAAACCATGAAGGTAAGCAGAAAATTTAGCCTCAGTAAAATGGCCACCACGTTTCGTTCTCGGGATTTAAATATATTTGATGTTTTTTGTAAGGCGTCCATAAAAAGACGTTTACAAGACTCTTTCAGTGAACATTCGCCAAGATGTATTGAAGCAATTTTTGAATGCAGGCTTCCGAAGTAACGATACTTTTGGTATGTTTTGTTCTATAAATATGTTGATATGGGCTAATTGATGTGTCTTTACCGATTTTTTTGGATACAATAGTAACTATAAAAACTAAAAATACAAAAATTTCCCCTTCTATACCAAAAACTTAACCAATTGATAAATGTTTTAGGATAATTTCAATTAATTTATAGTTAAATAAATAGTTTCAACTAAAATTCCATCTCAGCTTACTATGAGACAGAGTTGGAATGCTACGAAATAAATATTATATATGGTCACGGGCCCGAAACAATTCTGGTGTTATCATAAAACAAACTGTTTTGTTGACATATTAAATAATTACCCCGTTTCAGTTTTCTGACAGAAGTTTGCTTTATGAACACAACACCCGGGAAAAAAATAATATATTAACAATTCTTGAAAGAAAAAACAAAATATTCATGGAAAAAATATGCTTTTTATTTTCTACCGGTTATTTATTTGTTTCTATTCATATGATATTTTGGTTAGAAATTGACCCTTTTAGAAGGTCGTTTGATTCTTGCTAGCATAAAAATATTTTACAGTGTTCAGTATATTATATATATATATATATATATATATATATATATATATATATATATATATATATATATATATATATATATATATATATATATATATATATATATATATATATACTGACATATTCTTTTTGCTGGTCAAACAGAATGTACCTTTAATAAAACATCCGAACATCCTACATGTGACCAATAAAGATAAAACATTTTCTGAATTGAAATTCTTAAAAATAAATTAAATTTAAAACACACAGTATATTCTAAACGGTCAAAGTAGGGTTAATAACCTTTCATTTTTAGTAAATAATTTAATGTTATAAGCAAATGTTTTAGATTAAATCAGAATCACAGATATTTTTATGACAATAGTTAAACGTAAACTTGCTTATTATGCATTTTTTAATATTTGGGCGTAAATATTACATATATTGTTTTTGCCCTATCATAAGTTTGTTTTCATTTCACATAAATGTATGAGATTTGGTATGTAAATTTATATAAGTAGGTATTCCAAGTACCTGTAGAAAAATTAAGAAAGTTATGTTAAGTGGTTTTGCCTGTCTTGACATGTGTTTAAATTACTAGTGGGAAGGAGCTACAATATTAGCAAAACCGACTTATCTTTCACACGATATGAATATAAGTAAGTTTGTGAAATTGAAGGTGTTTTATTAAACGCAGTAAATATTTGTTTTTTTGGCTTAATTCTTTTAATCATACAACAAATATTGTTTGCGCCTTTGGCATAAAGCAGTTTTACGCCATTAGCTAATTATGGACAAAAATATCAATTTTGCAAACAAATAAAATTTTGTATCCAAAACTAAATATTTATTACTTTTAAATGACAAATAATTTTTTTAAATTGTATTTTATTTTTTAAATAAATACTAATATTAAAATAAATAAAAATAACCATTTTAATGTTGAAAGTATTGTTTTTCTTGCATAATGAAATATTATGAAACAATACATACAATACTTTTATTAAAAAAACAAATGGAAAACAAAGCACAACATTTCGAAAAACAAATAAAATTTCCATTTCGATCTTATCAGTTCAACAAATATTTTTATTTGGCCTTTTTATTTTTCTTCGGCTCGATTAAAAAGAGGAAGAAATAAACCTAAATGTTTTAGACCAATAAAAATACATAAAGAAAATGCACATAAACAGTTTAGGAGAAATTAGTCACTTTTTTTATTTTTTCCTTGTAATAATCTTTTTTATTTGTAAAACTATAAAATAGGTAAGATTACGATTTTTTAAAGGCGAGATTAAATCATTCACCGAAACTATCTAAAAATAGTTAACTGTAAATATATGTGCAATTACCCAAAAATGCAATTGGGGACCGAACAATAAAATTTCATTACCAGAATTAACCAGAAGTAATCAGGACAAAACAGAACTAACCAGAATTAATCAAATAAGGTGATGCTTTTATTTTAATGATAGAAAATATAATTCATCTGATGACCGATTCTCTATTTTGGGATCACAATTATTATTATTTTAAGCATTTAGGAAATTTCTTAGGCTTAATTTACGGTGATAATTTATTTATTTAAAATATAAACTCTTATAAATTTGGGTACATAATATACAAATAAGGTAAAATGGCATAAAAAAAAACTTTGGATATTAAGAGAATTTTTTTATGGACGAACAATTATTATGGTAGTTAATTATATTAATTTTATATCGTTAATAAAAGTTTGCTACCAAGTTTGCTACAGAATAAAGTAAATTATAAAAATAGATAGAAATTCAAGGACTTCACTTTGCATTGCTCCAAAATTTTAAACAAAAATTTCGGTTTCTTACTTTAAGAGAAAAATAAAATATTCATAAAATCACTTTTATGTTCGTCTGTTTTTTGCAGAACTAGGTATTTAGTTGTTTTTTAAGTTAAATGTGAAAACAATGATTTTCAAATTTTAAAGTATTCAGAAAAATACATAATTATACTCGATAAATAGTACGAAATCCATCACAAGAGATGCACAGCAAATATTTCTTATTTGTTTCACAAAATTGGACTAGGTCCTTTAAGCCGTTGTATTCATTTTCCTAGATTGCCGCGCAAGACAACTTGTTGATTTGCTCGCCCGGCAAACATTTATATTTTTATTTTAATTGAATTAAATGCTACGCGTGCCATCTCGAGCAACCTTGCACAATGTAGTGGCGGCAATAACAACAAATATTCTTTGCCGCGCCAAAAAAACCGACAAAACTTGGATCTTCCACGGCAGTGCTCTCCGCAATGATTTGATATCCACTTTCCAAAGCAACGATAACCGCGAAATGGATACATGGCTTTAAGTTTCTGAGCGAATTCCAGATCAGTGACCTGGCATATCTAAGGCCTTTGATCAGGTCTGGTATGCCTTAAGAATCTTTTTTCTTACAATCTTTCAGCTAAAGTTTGTTTATGGCTTTCCAGATCCCGTTCTAATTGACATATTTCTGTTATTGTAGATAGCTACTCTTTTAGCCGTCACCAAATTTCCATAAGGTTTGGTTGTTGTTCACATCAGCAATAATTTTCTTTTACAATAAATATCATTCATAGTTTTGCTAATGCTACTACTATTTACTTTAATATTTAGTTTTCAAGCTAATCTTGAGTCCTTGACATAAAAAACAAGCGCAGAGTAAAGAAAATACCTCTTTTACAGGTTCTTAAATTAATATGAGATAGGAATACCCAAAATTTCTAGTTTATCACTCCCGAACAGTCATGTTAGTTCCCAAAAAAAGTCTACCAAAACTCATGATTTACTTACTTATGAACGGCCAGGTTCTGCAGAATAAAGGATCATTTATTCCTTTGAGCGTTGCTTTCAGCAATGACCCTAACTGGCATAAACACATTATATCAATAACCAGAAGAGTTTCTAAAAAACTTGGATTTCTCTTTGGAGCCAGAGATATTTCTCACTTTCCAATCTCTATACTCTGTATGTATTCCAAATCAGAATCTGGTTGGAATACTGTTTCCATACCTCCCACACTTCTTAGTATTTTTATATCCAAAGAAGAGTTGTTTGCCTTAAGAATGATTTTACTTTTAGTAAAAAGCTTTTTCGTTTAAGCTCACCGATGTCGACGGGCTTTAGGGGACATGTCGCTATTTAATACGTATTTTTATGGCTTTTGCTTCAAAAAATTTTCCAATATAATTTCTTTTTTAGCAATTTTAAATAAAGCAAACAGCGGCCATCCCTATGCATCGCTTTCTAATTTATTAGAAGAAATCCCGAACTTCCTTCTTTGCAACCTCCTGGACTATTCAGAATAGGGAACCTGCTGATACCTGTAGCGGTGTTTTCTTTTCCTACAAACCTATAAATAATTAGGTTTTGTGCTAACACACTTTTTTATTATTATTTTTTAAGACACCCATGGTGTGTTAGAACTTCTGTGGTTCTTGCTGTCCCAAAATAATTTTAAAAAATGTTAATGTTTTTTTTATTGGAGAAATTGGATTTAAAAAAAAAAGTTATTTTTATAACATATTATGAGATACTAGTGCGTACCAATTGCTACGAGCAATATGCGATTTCGGCTACTTTTGTATTATAACGACCCCACCCTTTTAGGAAAGGCAACCAGACTTTGGTTGGTTTGATTACCAGGTTATTGTAGGACAGTCTTTAGCCAATTAATATCTGGTCAGTTCTGATTAGTTTTGGTTATTTTGGTTAGTTCTGGTTACCTCTATTTTAGTTTCTCAAAGGGATGTGGTCGGTATAATTCGAATATATATATAGAAAATATATATATATATATATATATATATATATATATATATATATATATATATATATATATATATATATAAATTTTTATATATATATAATGTATGTAATATAACTCCTATACCTAAAACTGACCGTTTCTGAGAAATTTAGAGAAAATTAAAAAAACAGACCATAATTTAAAAATTGTTTACACCCTGTAACATATAAGGAGCTGCTCGTAATTAAATTTACTGTTTAGCTTAAGGGTTTAAGTAAACTATTACATAAAAGTTTTACCTAAACGATATACAGAGTGGTGAAAAAAATTGCCTCAATGTGTGGACATACATTTTATTAAATAACTTCCTAAAGTTAAATGGAACACCCTGTATTTAGTGGCCTATTTTGACGCACAACTAGATTCCCTTTAAAACTATATTAGGATTTCCTATACCTTTCTCTTCTGCTTTTTATGCAAAATACGTTTATATATTTGACTTATGAATAATTTCTTTAAACACCCGGGGGAAGGGCCCTTTTTAAAAAAAAATTTTTTAAAATTTTTTTTTTTATTTTTTTGTTTTTTAAAAAAAAGAGTTTTTTTTTTAAAATTAAAAAATTTCTTTACGGAAAACCACCCTTTTTTTCCCCCTTTTAAAAAAATTTTTTTGGTTATTCCAAAACCATTTTTTAAATAATATCAACAAAACAGGTTTGTTAAAATTTTGGATTTTTAAAATTTTTGTTCTTGAAAATAATTTTTTTTAAAAATAATTTATAAAATAAAAAAATATTAATATTAATATAATATATTTTTTTAAAAAAAAATAAAATTTAAAAAAATTATTAATTTAAAATTTAAGAACTGGTAAAATTTAAAAAATTGGTTTGTAAAAAACCAGGCAATTTTTAGATTTAAAAGATAATTGTAAAAAGTAAAAAAATCCTTTGAATTTCGGTAAAAGGGAAGAAATTTTTTCGTCAATTTTTAAAAAGAAAATTTTTATTTCAGTTCAAATTTTTTATTTAAAGGGTTTTTTTCAAACCCCCTTATTGCGTCTCAAATATAAAAAAATTAATTTTTTTTAAAATTGTTTACAAAAAGAATTTTTCCCAAAGGAAAATTCAAAATTGAATCCCAAAAGGGGTTTACTTTAGATTTTAAAAAAAGCAAAAGGAAGGTTTCGGGTTTTTTCAAAAATTTTGGAAAAATAAAAATTTTAACCCAAAAATTTTATTTTTATGTAAATCGTATTTTTTCTTTAAAACAAACTAAAGGGGTTTTTTTTTTTAAAGGGGTTTTAAAAAAATTAAAGTTCTATTTAGGGGGCCCTCCACCCTTTTGGGGTTTTCTTTTTTTGGGCCTTAAAAGTTTTTGTTTTAAAAAATACGGGGAAAATTATTTTCATTTTTATAATTTTTTTTAAAAAATTAAAAAATAAAAAAAATTTTCAAAAATTTATGGGGAAAAAACACACTTTTCCCGATTTTTTTTTTTTTTTTAAACCAGTGGGGACCCTAAAAAAGGAAAATTTTAAAAAAATTTTTTAAAAAATTTTAAACCCATTTTAAAAAAAATGGTTTTTTAAATTTTTCTTTAAAAAAAAATTCCCTTTTCCTTTTTCCAAAAAAATTTAAAGTTTGGGAAAACTTTTAAAAAAATTTTTTTGGGGTTTTTAAAAAATTTTTAAAAAAAGTTCCGATTTTTCTTTGCCCATTTTTTTTTTTTAAACTTTAAAAAAATAAAAATATTTATTTTTAACTTTTAAAATTTTTAAAAATTTAAAATAATTTTAAAAAATTTTTTTTAAGGTTTAAAAATGTAAAAAAGTACAATTTAAAAAATAATAATTTTTCCCTTTTTTAAAAAAATTTTATAAATTTTTTCTTTTAAAAATTAAAAACATTTAAATTATTGTTTTTTTTGGAAAATTTTTAAAATTTTATTTCTTATTCTTCTTTTTTGCAAAATTTGGGTTTTTTTTTATTTAAATAATTTTTTGGTGAAAAAATTAAAAAACTTTAGGTCCGGGGTTGTGGCCAAAAAATTTTTTACGGCAAAAAAAAAATTTTTCTTTTTTTAAATTTTCTTTAAAATATTTAAATTTTTAAAAGGCCAAATAAAAAAGTTAAATAAAGGTTTTAAAAAAGGCTCTTTTTTTTTCAAAAAATTTTTAAGGGAAAAAAAAACCTTTTAAAGGTCGGTTCGATGAAAAAAATTAAAAATTTTTGAAAAAAATTTTCGGAAAAAAACCAAAAAAAATTTTTCCCCCCCAAATTTGAAAATGGGAATTGCTTTTTTGAAAATAAATTTAAATATTTTTCTTGTAGAATACCCCCAAAAATTTCCCACGATTTTTCAAAACATTTTAATTTTTAAATAAAAATATAAAAATTTTAAAAAATTATAATTTAAAAAATTTTAAAAAATATTTTTTAAAAATTTTTATTTTATATAAAAATTAATTTTTAAATTTAATTTAAATTTTTTAAAAATTTAAAAAAATTTTTAATTTTTATTTAAAAAAAATTAATATTTTTAAAAAATGGTAAATTAATTAAATTTAAAAAAAAATGATTTTTTTATTTTAAATTGAAAATTTAATTTTTTTAAATTACAAAATTTTAAAAAATTTAAAAAAAAAAAAAAAAAAGGGCAAGTATAATTTAAGGTTTTTAAAAATTTTTTAAAAAAAAAAACCCTTTTCACGGAAACAATTTTTATTTCTAAAACCAAAGAAATTTTAATAACATTTTTTTAAGGGTTTTTAAATTTTTTTTCGGCAAAATTAAAAAAAATTTTTTTTTAAAGGATTTTTAAAAATATTTTTTTCCTCAAACGGATTTTTTTTTTGGAAAATCTTCTGCTGTTGTTTTTTTAAAAAAAAATTTTTACATCAAAAGTATATGCTCAAAGGTATTCTAACGGCCGTCATCCTATACAGTACAGGGTATTGCATTTTTAAGATAAAGAAATATGTAAATCATAAGTCAAATATAAAAACGTCCTTTGCATAAAAAGTAAAAGAGATAGGTACAGGAAACCCTAATATAGTTTTAAAGAGAATCTAGTTTTGCGTCAAAATAGGCCACTAAATACAGGGTGATCCATTTAACTTTGGGAAGTTATAATAAAATGTATGTCCAAACTTTAGACAATTTTTCACCCTCTTATAATATTGAGGTAAAACTTTTATGTAATAGTTAACTTAAACCCTTAAGCTAAACATTTTTTAAAACGAGCAGCTCCTTATATGTTACAGGGTAAAACTTTTTTTAAATTATGGTCGTTTTTTTTAATTTCTTAAATTTCTCAGAAACGGTCATTTTTGGGTATAGGAATTATAGCAATTATTTACCTTTATTTAGTCTATAGTATCAAAAAAAAAAAAATATGAGGTTTCCATAAAAAAAATATAACTTTGATATGTACTTTTTTTTTGGGCACCCTGTTCAAAATAATTTTAAAATATGCCCCCACAGAAACAATGATTGGTAAAAATTTTCCCCCCCAAATTTTTTCATTTCTCGTAGAAAAACCGAGGCAAATGTAGTGGGCCACCCTGTATATATAAAACGCGTTTAAAGTTTAAGTTAAGTTTCAGGTAGTTCAATTGATAGAACATTACACATAACTTACATTTCTTTAATCAGCATTTTGGCTGCATATATCGGGCCTTCTTCTACCTCAAATTAAATATTTAATAAATTTCTCTCCGAAATACGAGCACTTCTTCCTTTTTTTTTTTGGAGATTAAATGAAACTCGAACTTTCGATTTTATTTTTTGGGGAAAACCCTTTAGCTAAAATTTTAAAACGATTTAGATTTCGATTTTTTTTAAAGGGTTTTTAAAGTATAAAAAATTAAAAAAAATCAATTTTTTTTTCCTAATTAAAAATTTTTCCTATTTTTGATATTGAAATAAATTCTATATGAGATAAGTCAGAACGTTTTTTTTTATATTTTTATCTTCTATGACCTTTGGGATTTGAATCAACATATTATTAATCGAGTTGGCACCTGTCACAAAACTAGAAAAATTTATTTTCAAAAGGTCTTTTTTCTAATAAAGATATTAGGTTTGAACCATATTTAATTTTGTTTTAATTCCAGGGAAAGTTAACAACGATTTTTTTTGGGTAAACATAAAGAGAATAAAAAAAAAGATGAAACAGTATTTCCGCTAAAAACTCTAAAAGATTTTTTGGAAAAGTTTTTAAATGCCGACTATTCCACATTTGGGGTTTTAAATTGGTTTTTTAAGGCCCCCGGGACTTAACTGCACCAGATTTTTTTCGGGGGGGGTTTTTAAAAAGTCAAACGTTTTTTAACCTAAAAAAACATCCAAGATTTAAAGTAAAAATTTCCCTAAAGAGGTCCGGAAAAGGATCCGGTTTTTCCCATCGGGCATAACTTTTTTTCAAATTTGAAAAAAATATTTTTGCCCTTTAAAAAACTAATTTTTAAAGTTTGGATAAGTCGTATTTTTAGTAAACCCCAAAAAATTTTTTAATTGGGGAATAAATGTTATTTTTAAGAACAAATTTTTAAGCATTAAAAGAAATTTTTGGGAACCTGTATTTAAAAAAATCTGTTAAATTCGTTTTTAAAAAAAAATTGGGTTTTAAAAAAAATAAACAGGATAAAACATTACAGATGTTGCAAAGTATTTTACCTAGACTTTACTTTTTAAAAATTGACTTTCTTTATGTTTTTATTCCCAAAATTTTTAAATCATTTTTTTGGTAAAGACTTTATAGTATTTAACACTATATACCAAAAAAAAAAAAATAGATTTTAAAAAAAATTTTTGGGTTTTTTTTTTAAAATTTTTTTGCTTTTTGGCTTTAAAAAAGCAAATTTTGGTTTTTTTTCTAAAAAATGTAAAATAGACATATTGTGTATTTTTTTTTTTAAAATGAAGCAACGTAGGAAAAATATCTTAAGAAAACTAAGTTGTGTTTGTAGTTGCCTAATCTCAAAAAAATATAAAAACTGCAAAAAAGTTAGTAGCGTACACTTTTTTTCGATAGGGTGTTTTCCGAGACGCTACTTGACATAATAATTTTTATTTTAAAACCCTTAAATTTGACCCTTTAATAAAAAAACACCCAAAATTTTTAAGAAAAAACACGGGATTTAAGATATTAACAAAAAACTTTTTTTAAAATTTAACTCTTTTACCTTAGAAACTATGCATATTCGAACCCATATTTATTATTTTTTTTTTATATTATTTTTAAATGCGGAAATTTGGTATTTTTTAAAGACCCTGTATAATAATCTAAAAGAAAGTGAGCACACCTTAAAAGGGGGCTAAAAACAATAGATTTCTAATATATTAAACTTAGGCACAGGAATTTCTACAGTTTTCTACCTAAGAACGTCTATTCTAATGTCTCCATTTTGACTAAATACTTTTTTTTAAAAATCTTTATAGACATAAAAAACACTATCGTTCTTTTAACCAACCATATCAATTTTTAAAAATTGCAAAAACTTTAAAAAAAAAATGAGCTAGTTGCGCAAATATTAAACCGCTCTCAAAATGGCCGAAGCCTACTGAACTACCAAATAAAATACCTCGAAAACCACAACCGAAGACAATGTTCCGGCATCCCACGAAGTGACGTAAGCTAACCAAGGTGGCGGGCTACCGGGGCCACCACAATGGTGGGCACGCGGGCCACCATGTGCTCTACCACCACGGTGGGTTGTTGGGTTACCAGGGGCGGCATGTGCAGGCGGCTCAGACCCACCATCATATTCAGCCCATGGCGCATACCCAGGCGCATGGTAATGTCCCCTTGAATGCAAGTAAGTATTGTTACTGTTGTATAAAATTGCTTTGTAATTTCGTAATTGTAATTGTATAACAATATAGTCCAGTAACTGAAGACCTGAAAGTACCCAAAATTGTAAATAAATATGTACCGGGTGTTCCACTAAGAAAGGTAGTCGGCTATATCTCAGAAACTACTAATAGTATAACTTTCGGAAAAATTTTAGATCAAAGTGACCAAGAGAAATTGCTGGAAATTGTTTTCAAGCCTGTGGGATGGCCGCTAGGAGGCGTAAGGGTAACGTCAAAACATAAAAATATACATTTCTCAAAAAAAGTGTATCAATAAGTGGTACTATTTTATTCTTTAATGTTTTCTAAACAAAGAAGCTTCAGGTGTAATTTTTGTCAGTTCTAAATTAAAGTGGTGGGGGAAGGTTAAAGTTTAATTTAGAAAAGTGCTAATAACTCCGGTTTGCTTTAACCGAATTTAGTTAACTTGGTCTCGTCTAGAAGAGCATTTGAAGCATTATTTTCAGGTGTATAAACTATTGCTACACTTATCTCACAAACGCCGCTAGAGAGCGTCAAGGTAAAAACTAACTTATTTTACGAAATTTTTTGAAAATTTTAAATACAATTATATATACCCTTTTACATATTTAGATTTAGAAAAAAATCCTAACAAAATGACAAAAACAGCAATTTAATATCTCTTTTCAAACCGAATATATTAGCAAAAATATAAATACGACATAGAGACCTAACGCATTTAACGACACAATGTTTTCTACTGGGCCGATTTCTTTAGGTAAAAATTAAATTTATAAATTTTTACAAAATCCATTATTTTTTACTAATTTTAACCCATTTAACGATATTAGACAACATTAGATAATTACCAACCTATAACTGTAATAATCCATCGAGCGTGGTCCTTATCAAATTAGCTTTGAATACAAAAGGATGCTGAAATGTCAAAAATCCAACATTTTTTATTTAAAAATGTTATTTTTAGTTTTGTGCTATTGTGTTGTTTAAAAATGCCTTTGTCGCTTGGGGATTAAACTCTACATAAGCAAAACGTTGATGACATTTTCCCCAGTTCTGCGGCGTCTCCGGTGTAAGGGGCGAAGAACACTTCCCCGTCGGTTCCGAAAAGGGTTTCTAAACAAAGTACACTTTGTCCCCTTTTCGACCGCCTTAGGAATTAATCAACGCCTTCAAACAACGCATTTTCAAAAACAAACCCAAAAAAAAATTTGAATAAAAATTTTTTTTTCAAGCAACCTTTTTTTTAAAAACAAAAATAAAACCACTAAAAATTAAAATTTGAAATTAATTTTTGGGATTTTAAATTTAATTTTTTTTAAAGGCCCAATGATAAGACATCAAAAAAAAAAAAAAAATTTTTTTTTTTTTTTTTTTTGAAAACCCTATTTTTTAATTTTTCTTTATTCGGTTTGAAAAAGATATTAAATTGCGGTTTTGCCGTTTTGTTGGTTTTTTCTCCATCTAAATATGTAAAAAGCAAATTTTTTAAAAATTTTAAAAATTGTTTTTAAAATTTTTAAAAATTTTCCCGTAAATTAAATGCTCTTCTAAACGAGACCGTTCACTAAATTCGGTCAAAGCAATCCGAAGTTATTACACTTTTAAAACTTTAACTTTCCCCCCACTTTATTTTAGAACTGAAAAAATTAAACCGAAGCTTCTTTGTTTAAAAACATTAAAAATTAAAATAGTACCATTATTGATACACTTTATTTGATATTTTTTTAGAAATGAATATTTTATGTTTTGACGTTACCCTTACGCCCCCACGGCCATCCCCAGACGAAAAAATTTCCGCAATTTCTCTTGGTCACTTTTTCTAAAAATTTTTTCCCAAAGTTATACTATTAGTGGTTTTGAATATAACTACCTCTTTAGTGGAAACCCGGTAATTTTCATTTGTGGGCAATTCTTAGGTCTTCGCGGATGCTTTCGAGCGAGAAAAAGTTTATCACGATTCCGGCGTGGGAACCCGCTGAAACTGGCCCACAAATTCCCAAAAATGAGTTTCCCGCGAATATCTGCTAAAATATAGCAATAAGAGAATTTTTGTTCAAACAAAAAATGAATATCACCTCGTAATCTACAAAAATGATCCCTAAACGGCCGTCGAAAAATCCATAACATTCCACACTGGATAGATGTTCTAGAACTCCGGAAACGACTAAAAAATGCAGATTGGCAAATTTTTTTATCAGAACGCAAGAAAGATGGTAAAGAAAATTTTCTGGAATCATTGAACACTTGCTGAGGTCTCGTTATAAAAAAGAAATGTTAATAACAAACAATTTTTTCAAAAAATATCAATAAATTAATGAAATACTCTCAAAACATTGTTAATTTTTTTTTTTTAATATTCTAGAAAAATCAGAATGAACCCAAACTCATATGCAATGATAGGTACTGGTTTTTCGATTCCGGTGAACTTTGAATGATCAAAAAATATACATTATTGCCCGAGTAATAGAACAATTCGTCCGCCCGCTTATAAGTGAAGATAGCGGCATTTTAGCGGTAGAGCGGCGGCTGAAATGAGAGGACTTTTGGGTCCCGTCTCGAAAACTATCAATTAAAAAAAAAAATATAGGCGCCATTTCTGAAGACTACAAGGCGATCTTCATTTTTTGTCGAAACCAATAATCTCCAATTAGCATATTTTGTCAGATATTGAGGGGCCATTTTCAGCCCTAGAAAACTGTACAGATTTAGTTACAGCTTTGTCCCTTTATTTACTAGACTAATATGTTTGGTCAAGGAATCTTCCACTTAGCGTTGTCCCATGTTTTTTTGAATTACCTTGTATATTTTGGTCTGTAAACTGTACTATTAGGTCTTTTAGTGCAGTCGCTTAAGTAAAAAAAGGAGCCAACCTCGAAATAAAAGATAATAAGCTGTAAACTCATATACTCCCTTCTTTTGGTGTTCTAAAAGTTGTACTAGGAGTTCCATAAAATCCCGTGTCTGCGCTTAAAGTTATTTAAAGTTAAAGGTCACAAAAATCAGTTTTTTGCGATTTTCTTGGGTATTAAGGATCCAGTGATGTTAATTGTTAACAAAAATTGTGGAACATAAAATTTGCGAGAAATTTTGTATTATTTTTTTATACGTCCGTCCGTTTTTGAGATAGAAGGTAGAGAGTCCCCAGCGTTCAGCCATACTCACTGAAATGCAAGGTCTTCCGTGAATCTCAGTGAATAATACCTTGTATAAAGTTATTTTGTCATTTAAATATCATAACCAATGAATAATTTATATTATTTATCAGTAATAATATTGTATTTCATCAAATATTGCATATATCTAATATATTCATTTAATAATATTATCTACTTTGTGTAATTAAAAACCAATTAGATAAAATACTTATTGTATATATACTAATAATATAGATTTTATATTTACTTATTTAAACCAGATTTTAAGTAAAAATAAAACAAGTAAATATATTGTTAGTACATTGAAAGCTGCCCTGTACAGCAATTATACGAAAATGGATTACGCATCTTACTAGCGATATATAATGCTCCTAAATCTGAGAGTAATGTCGATCATCTTCGATATACTCGGTTCATAAATTCTACAAAACTTCATTTACCTGTTTAGCTGTCCAATCTTTCACCGACAAGTGCAGCAGTCCATCAGCATATAAATTGTGTTTATTACCAGGTTCAAAAATGGTTAGGGCATGATTTAGAACCCCAGGAATGGGGTTGGGTGCTGCAAAATGAACTCCCAGAGCCAATAACAACAATATTACCACCAGCTCTTGAGGAATTACCTAATACACTATTTTATAGTTGTAAGTATGGATGTGGTATAGCTGTGGGTCTAGAAAATCGGGTTGCAATGCACTTTAGCTTATGGCTAGTGTAATGGGCAAGCTGGTTTCAATGCTGTTTCAATACAAAGCGATTTTGAGGAAGAGATTGCATTTGACCCGGAAGTTTTGGAAGGCCTAGAAACAACGAATCATAACGATGAAACAGGCATTTTCATATGCCCAAAAGATAACGACGATGAAGAAGAATAGGAAAAAAATACTTTTGTTCTTTAAATAATTAAAGATTCATAGGTTTTTACTTTATTTCAATTTAAGTTGTGAGAAATATGTAGCTACTAAATAAAGATAAATTAACAATTTATTTACTAGCTTTATTTTTCCTTAAAATCTACTTTAAATAAATTAATATAAAATTAGGATATACAATAAGTATTTCATCTATTGAGTTTTTAATTACACAAAGTAGGTAAGTATTATTAATTGAATATATTAGATATATGCAAAATGTTATTAAATAGAATGTATTAATCAATAAATAATACAAATTATTTATTGCTAATAATCATTTAATGATGTAATAACTTACGAGGTATTATTCACTGAAATTTACGGTTGACCTTACATTACAGTTACGTTACTCTTCCCTCTATCTCAAAAACGGTTGGGCGTATGAATTTTTTTAAACAATTTTTTTGCAAATTTTATGCCCTACAATTTGTAGGGCATAAAATTTGTAATAAATATTAACATTACCCGTGCTATAGAAACCGAGATAATCGCAAAAAAATGATTTTTGTGACTTTTAACCTTGAATTACTTGCTGGGCAGACATGGGAATTCATGAGACTTTTGATACAACTTTTAGAACACCAAAAGGAAGGTGTATACGAGTTTACAGCTTAATATCTCCTATTCTGAGGTGAAACCCCTTATATGACCGCACTACTTTTATTTATAAAATAATTTAAAGAATAATAATTCCAAATAGCAGCACATCCCTATGGCACACATATATTAAAAAAAAATTAAAGCACGTGCATAAATAAAAAGATATTAACTTATAGAACATAATAAAAGTATTTTTTAATTGTGTAGGCAATTTCCGTCTAATAGGAACTATTATTAAACCCAGCAATTTCGAGATTTATCTCTCGATATCAGCTAATATTAAACCTTAATACAGAGAAAATGTCAAAAGCAGCTATCGCCCACTTCTGTTGAAACTATTGAGTTCGTTCTCACTTATTGAGTCGGCGGAAAACCCTTAAACACTTCACATTTAGAGATGTTTCTCTAATGGGTATTTTTGGTGTGATTTTCCATAGTGGATATAATTTCCTATTTTTTCATCGACGAAAGTAAACCCACTTATCATTAATGAAGTGCCACGTCTGGCTTAAAGAAAAACGACATCAATTATTATATTTTATTTGTTTTTATCCTCAATATTATTTTGTTTGTTTTTTACAAATCCTTACGATATTCGGGGTGTGACCCAAAATTGGTTCGCGATTAAGAGTTATGTTTTCTATTTTTTTTGTTTTCATTGATGAAATTAAAAAAAACTACTGTAGACGTAATGCTCTAGTTTTTTTAATACCCTGAATTGAAAAAATATAAAAATAGCGGTATCACCGTTAAATGATATTCTAAAAAGTCTCGTTAGGGAGGCTGGCATGACTAATGACTATGTACTGTACTTCCTACAACGATATTCTACTTTTTGCATATATAGCCCGGGTAAATCTGTAATTTACCGTTAAATGATTTTGAAAGGTCATAAATTAAGATAAAACCTTTTGCATTCTCTTTAGGAACAGATCAACTACAAAGTATCGGAAGCAAGAACGAAAGGAGGTGTTTTTTACCCCATTTTTTACCACCGAGCATAAAATTATTTAAAAAACGTTTTTTATAGGTTTATTGGGCCACTGAATTTGAATATGATATTAGAAATTACAGTTAAGGGCTGATAAGGGCTAAACTCACCTTTTTTTTAACCCTGTGTACGCCCAAAAATATAGATTTTGCTAAAAAAAAATCTCCATTTTTAATGGTAAATTGGGTGTTTTGGGCCACTGAATTTAAATATGATATAAGAAATTACATTTGCGGGCCTAATAATACTAATATTAATAATAATATACTAATTTCTAATATTCTTTTCCAATTCAGTGGCCCAAAAAACCTATATGTACCAAAAAAAAAATGAGAAAACAATTTTTTTTGACGAAACATAGGTTCTGGGGGTGTAAAGGGTAAGAAAAGGTAAATATAATATAATAAATATAATAAAAAGCCTTTCTAAGCCCTTAAATGTAATTTCTTATATTATATTCGAATTCAGGGGCCCAAAAATGTATATGTACCATTAAAAATTAAAAAAAAAACGTTTTTTAAATAATTTTATGCTTGGGGGCTAAAAAAGGTGAAAAAATGGAGTAAAAAACACCCCATTCCTAGGATTCTCTATTTCTTTTGACACTTTGTAGTTGATCTGTTTCTAAAAAAAATTCAAAGGGTTCCATCTTGATTCATGACCTTCCAATAACATTTCTAAATTTGAAAAGTTTTTTAATAGATTAACCTCTCAAGACGGCTGAAAATTTTTCCTTTGCCCTCAACCATTTTTATTTTTACTTTAGTTTTTTTTTTCTAAAAAAAAGAAAAAGAAAGCAATTTTAAAGCATCCCGTTAACATTTATAAGTAAATAATATATAAGTTTCTTGTTTAACGTATTTTTTAATCTGATCCTTAATACTACATACTGTAAGAAGCGAGAGGTTCTCGTCAAGAGAAGAGCGTTTTACTCTCGTCTCGAGCCTTTGAACGACAAAAATTAGTTTCTTGTCTCCACAAGACAAGACGAAGGACGAGAACTTTTCGTCTCGGGGTCATCACCACTCAGAATCGCGTTCATTTCCAAAGTTTTCTTATTCAACCAAATGTAAAAAGTTTTACAAACACGTAAAGACAGTAGCTTCTTGTCAATTAAATTTCCTTGGTATAATCCACTAAACTAAATCTTTTAAACTGAGGATAGCAATTCATAATCAGATATATTTTTAAATTTTTAACGTAACATCGGCCAAGGGAATTTTCAGAATTTTTAATTATCCGCTTGGTCGCTACCGGGGCAAACGCGGAACACTTTATACTTGTATTTTCTCCTTTAGTTTTAAGTTATTAGAGCAAGTTTGAAAACTAGAACTTGAGTAAACGACAGTTTTGCATAAGTAACGAGTTTAGTGGCACTTAAACGAAATATATTAGCTACAGTGTTTTGTTTTTCACGGCTTATACTTTTACAGCAGCGAAGCGGGGGATCGTCCTTTTTTGCCGCCGGAGAGATTAAAATTTCTTAATAACTTTCTTAGTAAATTATTTTACAGTTGTGCAGTTTTTGAAGTAGAAAGAAGTTGTTCTGAAAGTTTAAGAAAAGGCGTTAGTAATTTCATCATCTTTTGCCATCCTGAAGGAGTACTTAAAATTACTTATTTACATAAGAGGGTAATAGGGAAAATATTATCTTTTTAAATATTTAAAATTTATTTTGAAGTTATGTTGTTTATTTGTGCCTTATAAGTGATATGATAAGTTAAAACAAGTTTATCATTTAATCTTGTGTTGTGCGGTTTTTAAAATATGAAGTTGTTCCTATAAGTTAGTAATTTCATTATCTTTTGCCATCCTGAGAAAGTACTTAAAATTACTCATTTACATAAGGATAATATATGCTTTCCTGCACTGTGTAAAAGAAAATAACTGGAGAGCTTATAAAAACAAGCGGATCTGCATAATAACAGACAGCCAAGCGTCACTGGGGGCACTAGTAAATTCCAAGATAACGTCCAAGCTGACATGGGAATGCCAAAAAAGAAGTGGAAGTCCTGGGAGAACGCAACAAAGTAACTCTCTTGTGGTACCAGGACATTCGGGAATAGGCAATAGGCAACGAAAAACCGAATGAGCTTGCGAGACAGGGATCATCCACACCATACTTTGGACCAGAACCTGTCCTTGGAGTGACCAAGCACAGCACAAGGGCAAACCAGGGAATGGATTCCAAACAAACACAAGGAATGTTTCTTTAAAAGGGTTAGACAATGTTATGGTTTCAATAACAATAAAAGCTTGAACTTTCATTGTCTTTATTTGTTAATTGATACACAACGTTTCGGTTAGACAAAGTAGGAAAAGACTTCGCATAACAGTAGGGTTACTAACAGGGCACGATAACCTAAGAGGACACCTACACAAGATAAGCTCCTACAATGGGGACCCAAGTTGCATATTGTGCGACGAGGGGGAAGAAAGAGCCTACCATATCATGTGCGAATGTGAAGCATTGAATCACAAAAGACAGGTATTATTTGGGCAACCGGAAATGAGCCCACAGGAATATATCAACCAACCAGCCTCGGGGTTATACAGACTTGTAAAAGGAACAAGGCTAATGGGTGGATTGGTTTAAAAGATAATGGGAGATTAGGCACAAAAAGCCCAAGCGGTTGCTCTGCCTCCAGTGGTGAATCAAGACGGCTCCTAGAGAAGAAGAAGGATAAGGCGATTAATAGGAAACATATGAGGAGTAACTTTTTAAATAGCATTATGTCCATCCGAGAAGCAAATTGCGTTTGATGCGATTTTAGAAACATACTTGCCAACTCTAAATAATCCTATAAAAACAACGCGTCAAAACGTATTAGATATATCCGTAATTAGATGGTAAAAAGTGGCAAACGCATCAAAATGAATTTTGTCCACTTCACAAACTATTATGTCCGATTGTCCGCTAGAAGAAAGCGCTGTCGCATCGAAGTAGGTGTCATTTTATTTTTTATTCAACACTCTTTCCAACCAACAATTTTAAGAAACCTTTAGCACAAGCTAATCCATAAAATGACCAAACAAGCAATGTGATTGGTTGCATTGGAGATTTAAGGAATACCTAACGCTAAGAGTTTGGTGTACCCAGGTAGATCAGACAATTAGTACATTATTTACTCATCTATCCTATGTAGAAACTATGCAAAATTTTTATCTCAATTCAACACTTTATGAAACATGTGGTATGAGCTCTTGGACTATTAATACTGTGGCTTTAAGCTTTCGTGGACTTTTCCAAGATTAAGGAGAAACTACCGCGTTCTTACAAAGGTGCTGACAAATGAGATATCTGCATATTTCGGTATTTGAACATCGTAAGGAATACTGCAGAGAAATGGGGTACATATCTAAGAACCTAGCACCCACAGTAAAACTAAGACTTCACACAAGTAAGCTGTCCTTAAATAAACAAAAAACTGTGTTTTGAATACCCACTTCGACGAGGGCGTACATGGAATAGTAGGAGAGCTAGTGAACCATCCGACTAACCCATTTTCCACAAAGCTAGAAAGTTTTAAAATATTATTTTACTATCGGTCAATTAAGAAAGTAACGTTCCGTCAGGCATCTCCCGGTTACTTCATCATCCCTTAAAATTTTGAATATGTAAAAAAACATTTTTTAACCTGCTTTCGCAAAGCTAAAATTTTGATCTGATGCAATTTACATATGATTGTGTGAGTTGAAAAAAAAATTGACAACTTATTTTGATGGTTACAAGTATGTGCCAGACGATAGTAAAGTTGTCGTCGGGATGGCAATTTATAACCTGCTCCCACAAGGCTAAAATTTTTAAAATTTTAAAATTCCTTTTAATAGTTGGAAAAATATATTTAAACTGCCAGACTATTCTGATGGTTGCAAGGGTCTTCCAGACCAGTATATAATAGTCACGGCGCTCGACGACAGTGCAAGCGCAACAGACTCGTATGAGCTTTCAGGTGTGAAAGAGAGAATATATTTATTGTGTATTGTAAAGATCTAAAAGATTACTTAAACTTTACATGTTACTTTGTTTGTCCTTTATTTAAGTAATCTTTTATCATATCTTCACAATACACAATAAATATATCCTCTCTTCCTGACAATGAAGCTCATACGAGTAGACAACTTTACTATCGTCTGGCGCATACTTGTAACCATCGCAATAGGTTGTTAAATTTTTTCAACTCACACAAATGTTAATTATATCACAATTAAAATTGTAGCTTTGTGGCAGCGGGTAAATTTTTTTTTGACACTTTCAAAATTTTAATGAATGACGAAGTAACCGGAGGATACCTGCCAGATATCCTCCGGTATTTTTATAATTGACCGATGGCAAAATAATATTTAGAAATTTTCCAGCTTTGTTTGAAATGGGTTAGTCGGATGGTTCACTGGCTCTTAAACTAGAAGTAGTATCGTGCTCTATCAAAAAAATTTTGAAAAAATTTCTTTGCTCATTTTTTTGGGGTAAAATTAAAATTCACAAAAATCTGTTTTTTATAGACTGATTTTGCTCTAAAACCCTTTTAAATATACATAAAAAAATATCATCGTCCTGTTATTCGGTTTCATACCGATAATCTACATATTTACACCGATTTGGAATAAAACGCCTCGCTAAATAAATGAAAAAGCATTTTTATATTATAATCGATTCAAATATAAATGTATGTTGCCCCCGAAAACCGATTTTACCTGCCTATAAACCTCCATTAATCCAGCCACACGGGACAAAATACAAAATTAATGCATAATTTACTGCCTGTTTTATAAATAGCGTTTTGCAATACATTTCAGCGCGACTGTCACCCCTGTATTCACCCCTAACGAATGTAAATATTCAGCATTAGGCAGGATTTGAACCGTTTTATTTACCGTACGCTATCGATATTTTAAAATAAAAAATTAGTTTAAAAAGTTAAATCGACTTCAAAAATAATTCGAAATTATAAAATAATATTTTTTATTTATACACAAAAATTAAGCAACTAAAACGAAAAGGCTCACAATTTTTTATTATAAAGTTAGCAAAGGCTAAAGTTTATTTTAATTTATTTTAATATTTAATGCGTTTGCTGGCACCATCCTCAAAAAAAATGTTGGCCCCTTATTTATTTAGTACCTACTTTTTATTTCGTTTTTGTTGATTCATTAGGGTTATACAGGGTGATTCTTGAGGAAATGTCAATACTTCAGTACGTAGTCAGGGTTCAAAAATAAACATAAAAGTCTATACAAATATGGATCCGCAAGGCCTCTGTTTTCGAAATAGAGGATGTTAAAGTTTTTATTTAATGTGTAAAAATTTGAAATTAGTTAATTGACAATGAATTTTTATCACAAACAAATAAAAGTGGGCCGATTATTTCGAAAACTGGTATTAGAGACTACCTTTTACGTTTGAACAACTTTTCCTAGTAACTTATTTTCATATCTTTTCAAATAAATGCACTTTACTCTTGTACCATTTTAAGTTTTTTCAATTTTCTGAACACCGCGTATAAAATATGTTAAATGTTTCTATCCCAATCTTACTCTAAGAAGTAGCAAAATTTTTTATCAAGAGTAGCTTTTTTCGATAAAATCAAAAATAAAAAATTTTTCCTCTTCAACACCCTTTCCGTGGACATACTGTATATATATATATATATATATATATATATATATATATATATATATATATATATATATATATATATATATATATATATATATATATATATATATATATATATATATATATATATATATATTAAATTGAGCATTATTTTTTCTTTAAAAATATTTTGGTTTGAAAAATTTTTCTTTTCCAGACCTAAACTAATGTTTTGGCATATTTTTTTTTACTTTAGTAAGTTAGTCTTTTTTTCCGAAGAAAATTAAAAAAATGGTATTCTTCGGAAACCCCAGTTGTCGCATAGGCATTTTTTAAATACCGCAACTCGGAATTTTTAATAATATTTTTTTATTTGGAGGTATTTTTATTAAAATATTGAATTGTTTAAACGGTAAAAATTAATATTTGAAATTCCGAATTACGGTATTTAAAAAATGCCTATGCGACAACTCGGGTTTCCGAAAAATACCATTTTTTAAAATTTTCTTCGGAAAAAAAGGACTAACTTGCTAAAGTAAAAAAAATATATGTCAAAACATTAGTTTAGGTCTGGAAAACCTGTTTCTAAATGGTAAAGAATAATTTTTCAAACAAAAATATTTTTATGGAAATTTTTTTTCAAATTTTTGTTTTTATTCAAATTGCTCAAAATTTTACACAAAGCCATAAAATTAAATTCTGAACAACTTATCTTTATAAAATGTTTCGATATTTTGACAAATAAGGGGACTTTCGGTCATCCGACTTAACAAAATAAAAATTTACTTCCAAACGACAAATGACAATTGGGATCGTTCAATTGTTTCTTAGGTTTTAAGTGATGCAGAGTTGATCTGCAAAATCGATTTTTTTCTAAACGTTATAATAAAAAGTTTTTCCATTTGTCGCATCATACTTTCTGTCGGTCACTGTAATATATATATATATATATATATTATATATATATATATATATATATATTTATATATATATATTATATATATATATATATATATATATATATATATATATATATTATAATAAATATATTATATATATATATATGCTATATAGTTTTTGATAGTTATTATTTATATTATCATCAAAATACTAAATATATATTTTAAAAGTTAAATTAAACGTTTTTTGAGTATTATATCCAGAAATAGCTGAAATTGATCAAAAAGTAGTTATAACTGTTAACTCTAAAACACCCCCCATTTAAAATAGTAATTTATTATGTAGATTAACCTCAGCGTCGGCCAATCGGCGTATCGAAAATCGAAAGTAATTCGTTTGATTGGCTTTTGCGTGAACTCATCAGTTTAGATGTTATTTCACAGTCGTGTTCTATTATATGACCATCAATGGATCGCCCCTTTGTGTGAATTGATTACAAAAGATACCGGCTTTTTACTTGAACGCTTCTGGTTTGACTTCCGATATCAAATTCTTTGTTGTCTGTTTTGGCATTTATAGAAATTTTAAAATCTAAATAGGGAAGAACACATTTACTACATTCTTAAGTTTACTAAGTGCCGGGAGTAAACATAGAGCAGATTTTTAGTCGCGTAAGACACATGCACTATAATCCATAGAGTGGTAAAATAACACCAAAATTGACTTTACTTGCCTTTTTAGTTTCTACTACTTAACTAAAATTTTAGACTTTTTTTATATACACTTCCATTACCCTTCATTTTGGCCTCCGAAATTTGATACAAGATTGAAAGCTATAAAGTTTTCGGTGATAATACCACGAGTGATTAAAAATTACCGATAATTTTCATGAAAGCTTGTTATTTATAATTTCACGACTTCGAAGAACAAGTGGAATTTGTATAACAAGCTTGAATGAAAATTATCTGGTTAATTTTTATGCACGAGCGGTATTTAGGGAGAATATTTCTAGAATGGAGAAATATGAGAGTATTATACTATTAAAATGTTTTTTTTGTCATACAATTTTTAATTTCATGCAACATAATTAAAACTATAACTGAAATCGTTTTTTCAATTACTTTATCTATTTCTTCATCGTGTACATGACGTGACTTTGACCAACTTATCTTTCCGAGCTCCACTACAATATTATAGTGTTTCTTTCTGATTTTAAAATACACAAATTCACTAGGTAAATCACCTGTTATAAATTAAAATTTTCCAGGTTCTGTTTACTATTTACCTTTTACCGTTTAATTATCCATATTTACAGTATTGCCAAGTTTTGCCATAAATGATAGTTTAAAAAGTTTTTCTATAAAAAGTGGAGTTTCATTCCCAAAGAGACAAAACGTTAGGATACTTTTACAAAACACACTGTCAGGCCATTTTGTTAAAGACTTGCTACTAAAAATTCCCTTAGTGAATTTTTCTGATCATACTCTGTTGAAGATTGGCGGGAAAAAATTGGCGATTTGCAAAATTACCTATTTTAGAAACCACTTGAAATAATTTTTCTAATTTTTTACAGATAATTAGAGTACTTAGGTGTATTAACATACGAAATTTTATACCCTTGTATAAACAACAAGGTATGATAGGGGCAATCACCATAAAAGAAAATAATATTGGTTAATTACATTTAAACAAATATTTTGGGACTAGGTAGGTCCAGAAAGTATAAAATAGTGTAAAATATTACTGAATAACGAACAGACATGTGTTGCGTACAGTCTCCTACAAAAATAATATTTTGAAGAATTAAGAACGTCTAATTTTTGGTAAAGCGTATTCGTTCTTATTTGAAACAGCGCGAAATTTCTGGTCCATTCATAATACTGCATCGCAAATTAAACTAAAATAAAAAAAGATCTATACTGGTACTAGTCTAAGAGATGGGCGAGTAGGGCGCGGATGGCATGGAAGAGATAACAGGTTTGTTCCAACAAGAAATCCGGTATCGTTTCGAAATCGTTTTTGAACTGTTTTTTGGTGCGCTTAGACGCATGCGCGGCCTTAAAATAGTTTCGTGACGGTACGAAAAGTACAAACGTTGGATCGCTTTGCGGATCGTTTTTGGGACTGTCAAATCAAAAGTTTTTGAATTTTTTGTTTTAAAAATATAACCCTACTTTTCTACTTATTATTTTTGTGATCAAAGTTAGCAAATATCACTCATAATATCGTCACTCATTTTTAAAGATAATTCAATTTAATGATGTGCTTAGGAGGTGTAAAAATTAATGTTTTTGAATAATTAAACAAGCAAGGAAATAGAAAATGCTAAAGCACGTTGCACGCAATTCGCTAAATAAAGTTAGGATTATGCAGAAAAATTAAATTAAGTTAAAATAAGTTAAAGTCACACAAGAAAAGATAAACATTATGTGATCAAATGGTTTTAATTATACACATAAATTAAAAATTAAGTTAAGTTAAAAAGATAAACAACTTTTAACTTTCTTAACTTGATTTAATTTTTTAACCTTATCATAAAATGAAATAAATGTTTCCTTTTTAAAATAATTAAACTCCCACACAATAACATCATAAAATAGGCTTACAGAAACTCGTCTTTCCTATGCGTTATAAAAAAATGTAACAAAATTATATATTTTTTAGACAAATATTTATTTAAAAGTTAACAAATTACCGGACAGCTGCCAGAGAGTGCACCAATAAAATAGAAATCACGAAAACCCTATTAACAGTGATTTGCCCTACGTATGCTAAATTTTATTGTTATTTTTAAACTGATTGGCATGTTTTCACACAAATGTCTTAATTTATAATAACTTAATTTTTGTTAACTTAAATTACCTTAACTTTTCTGCATAATCCTACCTTAACAGTAAACATATGAAGATGAAATATGAAACAATAGACATGAAACAGCTGTTAAAAATCAAAAATCCAGTTCCAAGATGTTCAATGCGCAAGTCAACCCAAACAGTTTTCAATTTAGGCCATGTATCAGAATTACCGTTCTGAAACCGTAACTAAACGATCCCAAGTTTTGGTGGTATACAAACAGGATCGTCCGATAACCATCACGTCTCTGCTGGAACGCACATTAATCACTGCGCATGAGCGTGATGGTTCGGTGACGGTTTTTCGACGTGTTGGAACAAACCTAAAATTACCGTTCTGAAACCGTAACTAAACGATCCCAAGTTTTGTTGGTACACAAACAGGATCGTCCGATAACCGTCACATCTCTGTTGAAACGCACTTTAATCACTGCGCATGAGCGTGATCGTTCGGTCGACGTGCTGGAACAAACCTAACGATAAAGGATGTTCATCCCAATCCCGATTTGACTTGTGCACGGGCACTATACGGCGACACTTTTGTCTACGACTGTCGCAAGTAAACTACCTCACGTTCAAATTACAGTGGAAACTAGAATGTAATTTATAATTTAAACAACTTTTGTACTCTAAAAACATAAACTGCTTGCGTCTACATAGTATTGCAGTCGATGAAGATTGACTTCTTGTTTAATTTTAGAGGAAAGTGGAACCAGTAAATAACAAAATCATTACTTACTAGTAAAAAATTAATATTTCTTTACCTTCAATTTATAAAAAAAACATTTTTTCTTATAAATAACTTCTTTTACAAAAACGTACTAAAATCCCTGTTTAATATAGCAATGACCCGTTTTTTTTTCTCGCCATGCGGCGGTCGATTTTTATCCGGGGTATATTAAGTTATTTTTTGAATTATTGTCTTTCTTTTTCGCCTTGGAAATTTATGAAGTCCCAAGAGTGTTTTTGAAGACATTTGCGATCCTTTTTCTCTCTCATTTTCCACTCCGGTTTTAATTAGATGCAATATTCAACGTACTTCTTGCATTTTTAATTACCTGCTTTGCTGTCGGCGCCCGTTAAAGTTGAGAAGAGCAGTTTCTAAACTTAACGTTTCTTTGAAGTATGAAGGTGTGACGAGAGAGAATTAGCTAAAAATCGGCACTCAAAACAAAGTGTTAAGGCGTCTCGGAGGATTTGAAACGCGTGCATGTATTAGGTGAAAGATTACTTTGTAATTTGTTTCCTAAGGAGATAGTTACGATATCTGACACCGTAATATATGGGGTTTTTTAAATTAAAGTTTTTGGGGAAAAAAATTTCTTTTTTCAAAAATTTTCCTTTTATTAAAAAAATTAAAATTCCTTACCCAATTTTAAAAAAAAAATTTTTTTTTTAACTTTTTTACAAAAAAAAATTCCCGGGAAAAAAACAAAAAAAATTTTTTTTCTCCCAAAAAATTTTAAAAAAAAATTTTTTCCCCGGGGGTAAAATTTTTTTAAAATTAATTGGTTTTTTTTTTAAATTTAAAAAAACCCAAATTTTTTGGGAAAAAATTTACTTTTCCCCAAAAAAAAATTTAAAAAAAAAATTTTTAATTTAAAATAAAAAAAATTTTCCCTCTTCTTAAAAAAATTTTTTTCCTTTTTTTTTAAAAAATTAAAAAAAATTTTTGTGTTTCAAAAAAAATTTTTTAAAAATTTTTTCGAAAAAAAAAAAACCCAAAAAAAAAATTTCCTTTAAACCGGGTTTTAGGGTGAAAATATTTTTTTTTTTTCCAAAAAAAAAAGTTTTAATTTAAACCAAAAAAAAAAAGGTTTTTAAAAAAATTTTTTTAAAAAAAAAAAACAAAAAGAATTTTTTTTTAAAAAAAAAAAGTTATTTTAAAAACCGATTCACAAAAAAAAATTTTTTTTTTTAAAACAAAATTTTTTTAAAATTTTTTAATAAAAAAAAATTTTTTAAAAAAACCTTTTTTTTTTAAGAAAAAACAAA
This sequence comes from Listronotus oregonensis, assembly GCA_019359885.1. NCBI lineage: Eukaryota > Metazoa > Arthropoda > Insecta > Coleoptera > Curculionidae > Listronotus > Listronotus oregonensis. The sequence continues at coordinate 45,600 of JAHBCN010002750.1, forward strand.
AATATTTTTTTAAATTTTTAAAATTAAAAATTTAATTAAAATTTTTATTTATTTTTAATTAAAATTAATATATATATATATATATATATATATATATATATATATATATATATATATATATATATATATATATATATATATATATATATATATATATTTAATCTGCTCTAGTTTGTGACTTTAATGGTTTATCACCATAAAACATATTTCATTTTCAACATTTCCATAGTTAAATTGACTAAAATTATTCAAAAATAACACAGGTTTACAAAAAAAAAATGTCCTGACTATTTGACCAGACCATGGTATTCCTAGGTATTTGGGCACCCTGAATCCCAATCCGACGTCAGTTTTTTCTCATCATGTCAAAAAAACAAGATTTCAAGGTCATTAGAGATCAAAATGGTTATCTTTGTAAAAGCGCCTCTGAAACAACTTCTTGAGCGACTTATTAACTTGACGGGTACCTGTGTAGCTCTTGAGTACTTTCCGGACATTAGGAAGAAGCCCTGAATCTCCACCAGGAAAAGTGACTCTAGAGATTTAAGCTCGCAAATATCGATATCCCTGCCAAGTCGTTGAATTTTGATGGTTGAGTGAGAAGACCGGATTCCGGGAGACGGAATATTGATCCAAAGCAAGAGCTTGTAGAGCCTAGTGTCACCACGAGGGGTAGAAAGTGGCTCTAGGGGTTTTCATCTGTAAAAATTTGCATTTCTTACTGGAACGTTGAGCCTAAGTTTTGCTCTGGCTGGATCGCGATCGACTCACAGTAACCTTGTCAGTACTGGAGTCTCAGGTAAACATTGAAATTAACCCGTATGTTCTGTTGAGGGCCAGCCCGAAGGTTGCGAGATTCGAATTTTAACAAGGGGTTTGTTGAACCGGAAAATTTTAATTTAGAACTCATAGATCACAAATTTAAGTCCAGCGTTGACAAGTACATGAGAATACCATTGTTGCGATTTTACACCCCTTGAAGCGTAGGTTTGGTCCTAAAGAGTGAATTTCAGTGGGGGGAAATTTTTTGACTGCAAATTCGGGTCTAGCGTAGAAAAGTACATTGGAATACCATGGTTGATCATTTGGCTTCCAGAAATCCATCTTCCACCCCTTCTCGGGGTAGTTTTCGGCCTCTGGGGCTACTCTAGACGTGTAGGGCCTTTTCTAATTTCGGATTTAGCGTCGAAAAATACATAGGAATATGATGGTCCGACCCACGTATCTCAACCTTTTTTTTGTGGGTCGTGACCTCCAAATCACCTTGAAATCTTGTTTTCCTGACTTGCTGAGAAAAAACTGACCCCGGATTCGGATTCAGGGCGCAAATATACTAAGGAATACCATGTCCGGTCAAATAGTCGGGATATTTTTTTGTAAACCTTTGTAATAAACAGCTTTAATCAGGACCTGTAAAATGCAAGGATAGAATTCAAGATCACTGCAATTTTACTGCCAAATTTGATTGGCGGTCTTAAGACGTATAGACAACCAAAATACAAAAAAAATTTAGAAAGGCAACCGTCAAAATTTGCAATTTTTTGGTTTAAACCATTTCAAACTGTTGGGGGCAACCCTTAAAACTTTTTTAAAAAAACAACGGTTGTTAAATTTAGAATGTTTAACAAAATGTCAGATTTTAACAGGTTCCACTAAAATATTTCAACAAATGACGTTTTGAAACATTCAAACGTAAGTCCATTGCTAAATTTAACAACGCGATCATCACTCGGCCGTTAGTCTATTTATAACCTTGCTATTCGAATAACAACCTTTAAAACATCTTTAAATAGATTGCCTAAAACCAAAATACATCCCGAAAAAAAATATATACGACAAAACACTGGAATCAACCTGCAGCTTATGAAGAGCTCTAAAAAAAGCAATATTTCTTTAAATTTTCACCGCTTCCTGATCGAAGCAATTTTAGATAACTTAACCGAAATCGATTAGTTATTACTCCAGAATCTGTTGTTTTATATCAAAAATCTTTTCGTTACCTTTAAAAACAATGTTAATTTACTCAAACATATTATATCCAATTTGAGCAAGCTTGCATTTATTTTTATTTTCCTTTAATTTTAATTTTTTTACAAGAATTCATTTCCTTATTTATTTTGGCCTTTAAAATTTTAAGAAAGCTTTTTTGGCAAAGAAAGCCTTTCTTATTTAGACCCCCTAAAAACTTTTTTTCCGCCTTTAATAAAATTCCCTTTATCCCCAGTGAGTCCAGACTGTAGAACCCACTGCTCGCAGAAGTGACCATTCTCCTTTATATCTCAGTGGTAAACCGAGCCATAAATAAGTTGCCTGAAAAATATATATTGTGTATTATATCAAAAGTTTAGGGTAGCTATTTTGGATGCTCAATAACACACACGAAAATACCTTGACAAACGACTGATAAACTAAAATAAAAAGATTTTGCTTTATATTGAACACCTGCAATTTGCCTTTAACCTACATAATATACCAAAAAGTAGTACAATAATAAATAAAGGAAATTTTAAGTCCGGACCTACATGCGGCTACTCAAAGTTTACTGAGTTTTACAACTAACAGTAAGATAAAACGAGAAATCAACGAATAATTGTGGAATGTACTGTACCAGCACTCTTAAGCCATCGTGAACTGCCCCAAGATAAAAAAAAAACTTTTGTAACATTTACATTCTTTTCCGAGACGAACATCTAAAATATCTCGCTTTAATTAGGTGGTTGTACTATAATTGCCTAGTAAATTTAAACTAACTTATTCCCTCTACTAAACGTAATGTATAAAGCACATAACATAATTTAGAAAAATAACTTAATAAATTTAAGGAAATGTAATACGGCGGAAAATACCCCGAAGACATCTTGTACAATAAATTAGCAAAACCGCGACCGCCATATTTTGCTGTCTCCATGTTTTAAAAAGGTCACGACTTCCAGCGCTGCATTACTTATTCGTCTTATCCTATTACCACTTTATTGTTCAAATAAAATATATTTCCTAATCTTTTATGTGCGTTGCATTTGTTCTTCCCTTTGTTTTTCTTTAAAAGTATGGTTAGCTCGTTCTCGTTTTAAACTACACGCTAAATTTTTGAAACCTGAACTTTTATTTTTTTTAACGTTAATTTTAGGTTATTAATAAGTTTTTTTTTATTATACATATATAAGGTGTCCGGAGAAATATGAGAAATCTACCGGATATGACAAAAAAAGACTTGAAAAGAATATTACAAGTTTATATAAACTTTTTTCGTATAGGGCTTTTGTTCGGAGATATTAGCTTCCAAAGGGCACCAATGGAATCAAGTTTTTTAGACATAATTATTGAACCAGCAGGTATATTCCGATTTTTCTTTAGTAAGATGTTATATCAAGTAAGACTCTTTAAATTACTAACACGCTTATATTAACTTCACCTGTATGTAACGGAACCATTAAACTTCACATCAAGGGCCAATGACAATACAATAATCTCATATCTATCCTGACCAGGATCAATAGGAAGAAAATAATTTTTTTGACAAAATGACAATTCTTGCGCATTCGCCATAATCGAGGCTCTTGATTAAGATAACTTTTAAAGTTGTTTTGAGGCTAAAATATAAAAAAGTATATTATAGTTTAATAAAACTAAAAAAATACGCTGGGGTGATTGATATTTAATGTTGGAAATTGCACCCTACGCTTTTTCCTATAATTAAATTATTAAAAATTATTTTTCACTTTTTAGTCCGGTTTGCTATAAAAGCGTCTTTTTTTATTTTCCGATCTAATCTGAATGTTCAGAGGGTTGACATATACCACTGCACCTAGACCTCAGTAGGTCCTTTGTGCTTCCTTTTGTAGGCGGGAGATTTACTGCAGCGTCCAACCTATTGATTTAAAATATTTGACGACGTCTTTATGTGAAATCTCCTCCACGGTCTTATTTTCTTGTTTACAGCCTCTGCATAATTCTGTGTCCGTTAGACCCATTTTAAATAGTTGTCCTTGTAGCCAGCAGTGTCCAGTTAAAACGCCCGTTAGTGTTCGGAGGTTTCTTCTGAATATCATAAGGCTTTTTTTCGCCATTGACTTGTCTGGATAGCTCAACATTATTTTTGCGAAGTTGCATTTCGTGATATCATCCCATTTTTCGTTAAACAGTCGATGGGAGTATTCTTTAATGGTGTCTTTAATCGCTGCTGTAGTAAATCCAGTGGTGGGGACGGGACCAACAAGTTTCCGTCCCGCAGCCGCCCTTGCCAGCCAGTCAGCAGTATGATTACCTTTAGATATGTCATGTCCCTTGATCCAGGTGAGGTTGGCCACATTATTTAAAGAGATGTTAGTCAGGCCATGATGACATTTAGTACAAGTCCCAAAGTAATGCGTGGTCTCTTCAGAGCTAGTAATGCTTGCCTACTATCTGTATAAATACAGATCGTATGGTTGGTGATGTTGCAGGTTTTAATTTCGTGAGCTATGGTTATGGCCGTCAGTTTGGATTAAAGCACACTGGGTTCGGCGCCCATTGTCCATCCGATTTTCAGGTTTATAGGTTGGTGAGTATATGCCACAGCATGTGCCCACCTTGGTCTTAGAGCCGTCAGTATACAGGCTAATGGTTAATTTGGACTCGCCTTTTATTGGTTTTGTTCCCTTTATGTTGATAGTGTAGGGTTTATTAAAAACAAACCTTGCTGCAACTGAATCCGCTCTTTCCTGTAGAATTGAAAGTTCTTTTGTAACATCCAGTGTCTACATTTGTATCTAGACCGACCATGCGGAGGCGTGTTAGAGTCATCAAGGCCGCTTCCCTTACAAAGATATTAGGGGTTAGGGGAGTTTCAATATCACCTTCATGGCTCTAGTCGGTGAAGTCGTTATAGCAGCTGTGATGTTTAAACATGCTATTCTATGAATGTGAACTACCTTATGTTTTATCGTGATCTGTTCTGTTTAAGACCACCATATGTTTTTTTTTGTTTTATTAAACTATATATATATTTTTTTATTTTCTAGTCTTAAAACAACATCAAAAGTTATCTTAATTAAGAGCCTCGATTATGGTTAATGCGAAAGGATTTGCATTTTGCCCAAAAAAAATATTTTGTTGATCCTGGTCAGGATAGTCATGAGATTATCGTATTGTCATCGGCCCTTGACCCTTAATAGTTAAAGGTTTGTAAAAAACGTAGTCTAAACTTTTATCGCTTGATAAGAAGTGGCGCTATTAGGTTTGTTCTATTTTCTAAAAATGATACTGTAGTACTTTTTTATGAACATGTGTTATAACCAAATATTAAAAGTGTATAACGACTCTTTACCTACAATAGGAACAATGGAAAGATGGATTGCTAAATTAAAACGATCTACGGAAAGGATGTTCAAAGAGTGCATCAACAATAAAAATCGTTCCAAAAAAACATGATTTGATTTTGGAAAATCGTCGATAAACTAGAAGAGATTTATCAAAAACCCTAGGAATTTTATAAGATAGTGTGAGCGACATTCTGGTTGCAGTTTTGGGTTTCAGAAAGTTGTAAGTAGAATGAGTGACCGTTTAGCTAACAATAGAACACAAACAAATTGAGGTGCGACAATCTTATCAACTTTTTGAGCATTTAGAAAAAATGAAAACGATTTTCTGCGGTGTTTTATCACTCTAGATAAGATTTAGGTCTACCATCATGATTTCGATTTAAGAAAAAATGCTTAAGAGCCGTATGAATACAGTATTTTGTCTCCGAAGTGAACTGGACCAAAAATTCGTAAAAAAACTGTAATATAATATAGAAAATAATATACAAAAAAAATATTAGTTTTTTAAACATTTTACCTTCTTACAGTTCTTAAATTAATTAAGAAGATAAACAAACTTAAGTACGAATTGTTGCATTTTACACCCTGTTTGTCAGAATTAGCTTCCAGTAACTTTGTATGTAAGTTAAATTCCAGATCATTAACCGAACGCATAAAAAAATTTAAGAAACATATAAAACACAAAGAATTTTACAGGTTAAAAATCTATTAATATAGATAAAATAATAACAGAAAAAACTCGAATGCTTCTAATATTTTACTGTTTAACTTTACTTTTATGTTTAACAGAATTTCAAGGGTGAAAACTGGGTTTATTAAAGTAAGTTTAACAACAATAACTATATGGTGCTATATTAACATATTAAATCTTATTCGTTATTACATGTAAATAAATAAGATATATAATCTTATAAATACCAAATAACAATATTCTAAAATTAATTAAATAACTTAATCTATATTTAAACATTATAAACTTCATCAAGTCCTAGGTCTTCCTGGATTGTTCCTAGGACCGATGCTGCATTACCCCGTTGCACAGCTAAACCAATTCTTTGGATGATGAAACTTCGAGATTTTTGCATTGTATTTTTTTGCAAATTTCATTAATAAAACCCTTAGCTCATCACCCAAAGGACCAAAAGTTTCAACAAAAAGGAATGAAGATAAAGCGTTCTTCAAGCTCTTTATATTTCAGATGTTTTTATTCTCGGATACGAGCAGCCGCACCTTACAAAATTGAAGTTTTGTCCAGATAGGATTTTGCAAGTGTATGGCTGCAAGTAGCGTCCCAAAGTAATTGTTTTCCATATTTCCAGGAATTAAGGTCTTCATCTATCCGTTTTCCATCGCTTCTGCAAACTCCAAGAGGCTCTAATACAGAAGGATTTTCAGTTAAAATCAGAGCTCTTTTGATAATGTCATTTATCTGACTGTGTCTAGAAGAACGCCCTGCGCTTTTTTTGCAGCTTAACCCATGTAGGCCATAAATATGAGCATTTTCGCCGCAAACGCAGGTGTGCTCTCCACACACAGGCAGACCAAGTCTGAGAGCGATGAAAATATGGAAATGGTGCTTATTTAGATTATCTTAACTAAATACCACTAAAAAGAAATAAACTTTAAATTATGCATTTTTACTACTTTTTTTCCACCAAGTCAAAAAACAAAGTATTTTATTGTGCGAAATCTCCACCCCCAGTGGAGTCAATAAATTTTGCATAAAGTCAAGAAAATAATTTAATCCGTACTCCAAGGGACGATGCGAAATAAATATAATTTTAAAGTAAAACAAAAGGTAGGAACACGAGGCATATAAAAGATTAGAAAATATATTTTATTTGAACAATAAAGTGGTAATTGGATAAGGCGAACGTGTAACTCTTTGTAACATACAAGAAACGAAATATCGCTGGCATATTTTTATTTCAAATTACAAATCCCAGATCGTTGCTTTTGTTATATATTCAAGGCCTTTGACCATTCTGTCACTACTAGGCTTGCTGAATGCATTCTGGTTATTGCATTTTTTTTCTTCTCTTCCGTTTTTTTTCTTTTCTTTTTTGTTTTCATTTTTTTTCTGTTATTTCTATTTTTTTTTCTTCTTTTCTAATTTTTTCTATTTTTTTTAAGAGAATTTTTTTATGAAAAATTTTTGCTTTCGACCACTGTTTGCGGTGTTGTATTGACCACGCATGTCGAACAGCCCTTGACTTAGAAGTTTTATCTTGTTCCATACGATTTTTGTGTACTTTAACTTTGATTTCGGGTGACCTTTTTATTTTTTCTATGTATACTTCACCTAATATACAGAGAATTTGGCGGATATAGTCTTTATTTAAAATATTGTTGTCTGGCCTCGTCTTAGTAAGAATACTTGCTAGAGTGGTTTGGACCTTAAATTCTGTACTAATATTAAACTTGTTTGCAAATGACCGGATCTTTTCTTAAATATATGGAGTTGTCATAAATAGTTGGTCTTGATTAAGTGGGAGTTTTTTGTTTCTGTTATGATGTTCGTCATTGTTTTTCTAATCAGTCTTTAATTTAACAGTTTTGCCTAAGATTTCTTGTTATATTGGTAATTTCTTCTTGCAGATATTCTTTACTGTTAGACAGGGTTAATGCGCGAATATATAGAGACTCCTTATTTCGTTTCTTAAGAGCAATTAGAATTTTGATGTAGGGATTCTCTAGTGTTAGTGGGTCTTTTGTGTAACGGGGTTTGTATATCTGCTGATCTTTTATTTCGATAAGATGCCCTGTTTTTAGATAAAATTCCATTAGGAGCTTAAAAAAAATAAGACAATACGTCATTTTAAAGAATATATATAAAATAGTTATTTGTGCAACCAGTTGAGAAAAGCACTATTTTTCGTGAAACGAGTGAAGCGAGTTCCGCAAAAGAATGTGAGTTATCAAAATAGTGTTTCCCAACAAGTTTAACACATTATTTTTTGTAATTTTTAATATAATATGATTCTTTTTAATTTAAGTTTAAATTATAAAAAACTTGTTAAAACTCATTGACATTAAATATCTTACTTTTCATCACCAGTTTCAAAAAATTTTGATTTTCCTAACTAGTTATATAACCTTAGATATTTGATAATTTTAATGAGTTTTGAAAAGTGTCACCTTAAATGTCAAAATTAGAAAAAATCTATTTACGCCATTCAATCAATTCTAATACCTTCAAATGAAGTGACATTCTGCATAAATTAGGTTTTTAAGATTATTATTTAATACAAATATGTAGTAATATTATATACTAATTATACAAAAATGCCAGCTATTTTCACAAAAAACATATGTCCTCTAGGACTGATACCTCAGGAAATTAAAATTATTTTGTTTTGTATATAAATATATTATAAATATATATATATATATATATATATATATATATATATATATATATATATATATATATATATATATATATATATATATATATATATATATATATATATATATATAATGCGATGGAGTGAAAGTGGAGCTACATAGTTAATGTAACGACCCGAACAGCCAGACATGTCAGGGCAAACGTCGTTTTGGTACGTATCAAATGTATAAAATTTTCTATGTTTTGTTCTGCGTTGCAACTTTATTTTGCAATTTTCAATATTCCGTAAGAACGAGAAAAAAAAACAAAACAGTCAACATTGGGTCCACGCGGGCATCAGGGTAGTCTACAATAAAATGCTCTCTATTTCAAAACTAAACCGTTTGCCGACATATTGTTATAGCGAGTTTTTTTTAATAAAAAATGTGTTCTATTGGCTGTCAAAGATTCTCAATAATAACCTAGTTCACCTTGTATTGCAAAAACCTATAAATTACTTAGCATGTTTTAAAGATATTTTAAAAATATGCTAATTATTCTCAACTCCACTGGCCAAATGAATTGATTCGATTATAACCAAGATAATTTAAAATCCATTTATTTGGACGTCATTATTCATCATCTACCTATAAAAAATTTTACAGATATTTTGCGTGTCAGCCTGTATATTTTTTCCATCTAAGATGTCTCCAAGTTATGTAAATACATCCAGCACCCACAAACAAATTCGAGTACTTAAACAATGTGAAAACTAACACGCTGGAAATATTTCCGTATCTTATTTCACTGTTGTTATAATTTAGATAACGACCCAGAGACACAGGCAATCAATCCACCGTAAATAAGGCAAACTCCAGAGAGATAAGACTTTATAATATGTCTCTTTATTCCCCTAGGCAGGCTTAAGTTAGCGTTGAAATTAAATTACAGAATAGTTCAGGGTCCCCTAAAAATTGTCAAAATCATCATAAAAATATATTTTTTTGCACCCTGTAGGGCAATTGGCAAGTTGCGGGTAATTGTTCTTGCAAAAAGTATTTATTTAGGTGGCCAGGCCCAGTTCTGGCCTACCGCACGAATGTGTGTATTTTACACGATAGTTTTCAGGCTATTTTTTCCTTTTCATAACTTTGGTCTACACTCACATAAAGGTATTAAATTTGATAAGTAAATTTACATAGGTATTCTAATTATATATGAAAAAGTTGAGAAGGTTATATAAAGTGATCTCTAAGATATTCGATCTAAAAAAGTGACGACTAGCTGACTGCTAATCAAAACTATGGGGCACTTCCCGAAGGAGTAGAAACTTGAAATTTAGTATGAAAGTAGGTTTAAGGATACAAGTAAAGGTAAAATTCTGATATCTGCATATCTTTACACAGAACGCGTTGAAACTGGTCCGTAATACCGTATATTTAGAAGGTATTTTAGAATTTTATAATCTGATTGATCCTGAGTTTTTTAAGGTTATAATTGTACTAGAATTTTAAATTTGGGCCGAATGTTAGTTACTAAACAAAAGTAATTTTACATTTATCTATCAGACCCCATATTGAGCGCGATTTTAAGAGACGGTAAAATGAGTATTTTTTGCACTTCAAAAATCCTGAAATCCCCTCTACCATTTTTTCATTTATTGAACTTAGAAAAAAAAGATCTAACCAAAAATACTTATATAAAATAAGATCCAAGTTTCTATCCAAAAATTTCAGCCCCTTAAAGTACTGCAATCTAAAATTAGACCAAATTCTCTCCACAATTCTATTACCATCGAACCAAACTTACAAGTCAAAAAAGAGAGGAACAAAATTGTGGACAAAACTTTTAGGAGTGTTTAAGTAAGCATTACACGCAGTGGTGGCTGATCCATAAGGGCTGTAGCCGCCTGAGACAAAATGTAAATTAGCAATAAATCAAAAATGATATTTTATATTAAATAAGTCAATCCAGAAAATTAATAAAAATCCTAATTTTAACTTCATTAATTTTTCTTTGCCAATTGCCTGACACCCAGTCTAAGTCGCTCAAATTTGCTCCATATATTTCTTGCCGACGTTATACGTAGCGGGAATTATTTTCGTCCTGACCGTTCGCCTGAACCAGCAGCCGCGCATTCGTATTCCCCAACCGCACCGGCGGGCTATTTCATCCGGGATTTATCACGCAGGAGGGCGATTTATTTTCCCATCTTCGGCCGGTACAATTTTATTTTTTTCGTGGTGTATCGTTTCATTCGTTGCTTCCTTAATTCCGCGTGTTTAAATCATAGAAGGAATAGCAAATAATGTATAGACTTGCTTTAACGGTGCCTCAAATGACAGTTCGAATCGGTCTGTCTCAAAAGGTTATGTGGTCAGTGCGTTGTTGCCAGAGTTAAATAAGTATTGGCAAATATACATATCGGAAAAATTATTGTACTGACTGGTTTATATTGTTGTCAAACATTTTTAATGTAAATAAGAAAGCCTCTATTTTATACGTCTTGGATGGAAATTTCTGACTTTACCTACTGTTCAATATTCAATGAACAGTGTTTCTTCTGACTGATGTTCAATATTTAATGAAAAGTTTTTATTATTTATTTCATTTCAAATTTCTTATTGACACACCATCTTTCTGGTTCTTTTTGATGCGCTTCTGAAAAACAGGTGGGGCTGTATACAGGTGTGGAAAATCCAAAACTGAACATAGGGATAAAGTGTAATGTATCAAACAGAAAAGAACAACCCATTTAACTGTGTGAAAGAAGTAAGACAAAGCTTTGCAATGTATACTTGTATCAAGCGCTGTTTCGGACAGCGAAGACCGGCGATTCAAAGCATACGCAAACCTTCGTCGAGCGTACGCTGTTTAAGCTATTTTGGTGCGTATGTCTAGTTTAAATTCGATCTTACTCTGTTTCAGCGTTTAATTTGTTTTCTTTGTTCTACTTGCGAAACGTCCATGTTCGGTTTTGAACTTTCCACACCTGTATATTAAAATTTTATATTTCTTCTTTTTAAGAAGAAGAAATCAGCGCCTCTATAGAAAAAGGAGGAACTAAAAATATTCATAAGTTTTTGACTTGTTTCGGCATTTGTTTTTGTAGAATTCAATTATTTTGTTGCCTGTGAATATCCCTAATAAATTAACATATAAATAAAAATAAAAAAAAATCGCATTTGTCCATTTGTGGTGAATTTAAGAAAAAATAATGTAAATTTATGGTTTTATATTATATAACATGTTAGATTTAAACCAGACGATGTAAAGTTCCAGTAAGTGGCGATCGACACAAGTAAGAAATAGCTATTTATGTATCAAGGGCGTTACTGGGACTATAATGCCATGAAGGTCGAAATAGCCCGAGGGCCTCTGGCCCGAGGGCTAGATTTCGACTAATTACATTATTTATTCGCAATATAAAAAATAAGTTGCACCTGTACCTGTATACGTAAGTAGATAATGACTGGTGTTAAGTTTGACTTTGATGTTTCTGTCAGTTAGTCAGTTGGCATTTTTTATTTAACTATTTGCTCAAAATGGAAGAAATTCCACAATATATAAGAGAAAAGGCCATAAAAGCGACCGAAAATCTTTTGCCAGTTAAATCAAGGCAACAGTATGATCGGGAGTATGACATATTTGGTATTTGGAAAGATGCGAACGCAATTCTTCAAATAACCGAAAACGTTTTAATGGCATATTTCCAAGAACTGGAAGTTATTGATTTTATTTTAATACATATGTTTAACAAACTGTATTATTTTAGTCGGAAAAATACAGTCCGAACTCTCCTGGACCAAGTATTCCACCCTAAGGTCTACGTTGATGGTCTATGAAAATATAGACATTTCCAATACCATCGTCTCATATCTTTTTTAAAAGTTAAGTCGAAAGGATACGTCCGAAGAAGTCTAAAGTTTTGGAAGGAGAACAAATATTAAAATTTATTAAGAAGGCTCCTGATGATATCTACTTGGTACACAAAGTATATTGGTAATGGGTGTTTTGGAGGTTTAAGACGAGATGAGTTGGTCAAAATGACCATTGATGATATTGAAGATAGAGGAACAGTCTTGGTTATAAAGGACCAGAAACTAAAATTTCAACTTAAAAAGTTTTACTATCATTGAAGAAGATTTAGGCGCTTTAAATTTAATAAAAAGTACACAACATTAAGACCAGCTGGAATAAAGGAGCGAAGATTCTTTCTTACCTATAGAAAGGGTCGATGTACAGTACAACCCATTGGAAAAAATACCATAGGAAGCGTCCCAACATTGATCGCAAAATTTTTAAAACTGGATAATGCAGAAGCTTACACCGGCCACTGTTTGCGTCGCACATCGTCAACTTTACTTGTTGAGGCAGGTGCTTCGTTTGAAACACTAAAACAACATAAGAAATGGAAAAGCTCTTCAGTAGCTGAAGGATATATAGAAGAAAGTATTTCATCCAAAAACAAAGTAGCCAAAATGATTGCCAATTCAGTTAATTCCGAGGTTAATTCCGTATCGACTATTGAAAATTCTTTAATGGACTGTTCTTCTATACAAAATAGCGTTAGTGCTACCATCGCTCTACCATCACAAAAAACACCGACCATTCTATAGTGGGATCAGCTACATTTTCCGGGACATTTCAAAATTGTAATTGTTATTTTGGAAATAAAGTTTAATTTGTAGTATTGTTTAAAGAAAAAATTATTTTGTATAAACTTGATCTTTATTGTGAGAGAAATAAAATTGGATAAGCAATAAAATTTCCATATTAGCGCATTAGGGCATTATAAGCGGGCATTATCATAATGCCCGCTTATAATGCCCTAGGTGTGATAGCAGGTATTATTGATATCATAACATATTCCGTTTCTAAGGTATTATAGATCAATAATAGATAGGTAAAACATAAATCCTATTTATGACAGGTTTACCAGTACCACTATGTCCGACAAATTAAGTTTCAATAAATAATTCAAAAATTTAAACCCGTTGGTTTGATTGAAGGAAAAATTAGCCCTTCTGGCCCTTCGGGGGAAAAAATAAGCGTGCAAGCTTATTCTAGGCTTTATGCGTAGACACCTACTTAATACAATCTTAAGATAGTTCAGTGGCGACAGTCCTACACAAAATTATCGCCTTATAGTAAGTAAAGCCCGGCCCGTCCACAAATCAAATGCCATTCGCGCCGAACTCGCCCATCTCTCTCTAACAAAAAATGATTGTTGAACGGGCCGGGACAAGTACCAGTACGAATCATTATATTTTTTTCTATTATAGTTTAATTGGTGTCACAGAATTTTAAGTGGACCCCAAATTTTAGGACTGTTCCAAATAAGATCGAATACACTTAATGAAAAAGTTAGATGTTCCTAATGCTTAAAAAAAATAATTTTGTAGGAGACTGTACACACAACACATGAGGTCTATTCAATAATCAGTAATATTTTACACTATTTTACACTTTTTGGACCCACCTAGTGCTAAAATACACAAAAAAAAATAGTTTACACTATTTTTTTTAATAAAAATAGACCTAGTAAACTCTCAAAAGTTAATATCTTTTTAACAAAACGGTTAAAAAATATATGTATTTTTAATTTTTTTAATTTTAATTGCATTAGTTTTTAAAAAAATATCGAAGAACCGTTTTCGAGATATCGAAAATGTTACAATTTTATTGTTAATATCTCGTTTTACAAATGATAAAAAAATATTTTTTTTAATTAAATAAAAGACACTTTTGTTTACCTTTTATTTCAATTTCATTTTATTCTTAAGAAAATACTTTTTACGAGTGAAGTACCTTAAGGCGAGCCATGACTGCCTAAGAAGTTATTAAACTTCAATATACATATAACAACATACTTTTATTAGATATTGTGATAAAAAATCTTTTTTGAAAGTAGTAATTAAAAGTATTATACAAAATGGTAATTTTCCTGTCTAACACTTTTCTTGCGTGCCCCAAAGGTTTCGTCCATTAGATTTAATTGACGGTTATTAAAAGTTTTCTAAAATAAAACAACTATTAAATGGGGCCACAACACTTACATAATTTGTTTTTATTAAAAGTTTTCTCATTAGGTGACAATGGAAAAGGCTTGTTCTTGACAGGCAAAACGTAAGTAATGCCTTTTGTTCTAATTTTTCGGCATGAAATAGGAAAAGTGGTGGGCCGAATTTATAGAGACCCGCACGTATGCGACTGCGACAAATGCAAACAAAATGAAAACCGCAGCAACAAATGATGTGTCTAAATGTGGTCAATTTAAATTGAAAGAAATAATGCCGTACTAGAGTCCTTAAATCCATATTCTCACGGTTCGATTTTAGTTGACCAACTTTGGTGAATCAACGAAAATCGAATAAAAATAACTATGAGAACATAAGATTTCATTTTAATCGTTCAACAGTTATTTTTATTGGATGTTCGTTAATCCACTTTAATTGCGGAATTTTAGGAATCTTTACATTATTTTGAGATTAAGTCAGTGGGGCGTCATAACTCAAAAACTAGACGGCTCCGACAAAAATCGGCAATTGGCCCGATAAGTAAAAAAACACCTGACAAACTTACGAGTCTAGAGCTTTTCCAATATACCTAACACTAATATATACTTTACTTACTTGAAGACTTTATAGCCATTTTCTCTATTCACAATTACAGAAGACTACACAGACACTAAAGTAAGTTCTGCAGAGACTCCTTGATTACTTAGTCTATCAAATCTGTTGGTACATCGATGGCTCCAAAACCAAGGACGGTGTTGGAGCTGGAATATATGGACAGAGGTCGAGGGCAGAGTTTTCCTTTAGCCTGGACACTCTGGCAACTATATTTTAAGCGGAGGTATTTGCTCTTGAGATGTGTGCTAGATCGCTGGTTGATCGGCACTGCACACGTAAGACAGTTAAAATATTCTCCAAGAGTCAAGCAGCTTTTAAGGCTCTTGAATCCATCCGGTGCAATTCGAAAACCGTCTGGAATTGCAAGGATGCGCTGACCAAACTGGGTCAAAACAATAAGGTAACACCACTGTGGATACCTGGAACACCGGCCCTAGGGGTAATAATTCGAGACCTCCTTCCAAGAGAGGGGGAAAATTCAAGGCCGGAACCGGTCAACGTATATCTTAGGAACGGCCAAGCAGTTCATACAGCTTGGAGAAAATTTTCGGTACTGGCATGGACTTCCGAGTCTCAGACACCCGAAGGCCTTCATAGACCCACCGAACCAACAATGTACTGTCAAACTACTGGAGCAATAAAGGGTTCACCTTACAACTCTAGTGGGACTTTACACGGGACACTGCAGATTAAAATACCACATGCACAAGATCGGCCTGGCGGAAGACGCCGAGTGCCGCATATACATGGAGGGGGATGAATCGGCAGAACACATACTGTGTTCGTGCCCACCACTGGCACGACTAAATCTGCAATCCTCGGCAATGACACCTTTTTGCCGGAAGAGGTGAAAGATCTCTCTCCCAACAGGATCATCAGATTTATTAGGAGTCTGGACCTGGTGGGAGAAATATAAAAGGGTGTGAGCCACAATAGACCGATCGGTCGCCGTGGAAGGGTGTTATACCCAATCACTTTAAACCTACCTAACTACCTAGTCTGTTAAAAGATCCTTTTTCTTTTTACAACTGGCAAATCAATAAAAAAAACTTAAGAAATAAATGGAACACGGCAAGAAACAAGAAAGTTTTTCTTCTTGTTACGTCAAATTTGAAAGTTGTTCGGCTAAGCCCGAAATCCAAAAGTCGTTCGGCTAGGCGGGAAATTTAAATTCAACACCGTTTGTCTGCGTGCATTTATCGGTTTTTTTTTCTACTTTTCAACTAGCAGTTGGAAATGTATAAAATGTACAGTTTCTATTTCTGCCAGTGTCCTTACAATCAACTCACAAAACAATTATGTCATCATCTATATATATATATATATATATATATATATATATATATATATATATATATATATATATATATATATATATATATATATATATATATATATATATATATATATATATATATATATATATATATATATATATATTTTCGGATGTGGATATATTTATAACGTAGGTAGGTATATATTTTATTTGTCTGTCCACGTGATTCTAAGTTATGGATTGAGCTAAAATCATAAAATTTGGCACAGTGGTAGTCTTTAGCAGTTAGAACCTAACGAAGCCCGTTTTTGAATTTCGCCCCGGGACAAAAATAGGAGCAAAAAGTGTTTTTTACCGTTAGCCGTGGAAGGCGTCTTACGAGACAGAGGCTTAATATCTCTCGCCGGCGAGGCTAATTGTTTACATTTAAATCAGGCATTATTTAGGAATTTGACCACAGCGAGCGCTGCAATAAATTCAGCTGTCCCCACCATACCTCTGCTCCCGCCAATATCAGTGATAATGTATTTTCTACAGTTGCGAACTGATAGACTGCTACGCTGCACTATACAAGATCATAATAATATAGCTATTTTCAACCAATGTCAGCGCTGATCGTCGGTCGGGCACCAAAACCAGTCTCAGTTGGGCCGTGACCAACGAATTTTCTGAAACAAGCGTAGTGATTCGAATGCTTCGTTTCGTATATCTGTTGGACTAAGATAAGATCTACCTATGTCAGGAGAGCACACCTGCATTTACGGCTCCCATGGACTAAGTTGCAAGAAAAGTGCAGCACGTGCCTCCAAACATAAAGAAATAAATGATATTTTTAAAGGTGCTTTGGCTTCTGCGAATTTCCCAGCTTTATTGAAGCCTCTTGGGGTGTGTTGCAATGACGGAAAGCGTTTATATGGAATAACTCTGATCCCATTGAGACATGGTAAACAGCTCTTTTAGGATGCTGCATGTTTACAGACTCCAGCCAATTTCTATAAAGATAGAGCATATTAATCATCTGATGCAGGTTGTTTCTTGCTGAATATAAAAAAAGCAAAAATTATAGTAAATTTTTAAACCGATTTATTTTTGTACATTTTGTCGTCAAGACCTATGGGGCTATAAAGTCAAGAGCCTAATCCGGGACATTGCCTTCTTTTTCTGATAAATCTTGTAGCTTCATAACCCAGAAAATAAATCTTCGATCCAAAGAAATAACGCGCATCAAAAAATACCTTTAAGAAGACAGTTACTGAACACAGGAAACAAAAGTTCACTTGCAATAAAATACAAATGTAATATTTTTAAGTAAAAAAAAATAATTTAATTGGTTATTGTTCTTATTTGTTCCAAAAATTAATTAATAAATTAAATATTTTTTTTTAAATTGAAAATAATTCAAATTTCTTATGTAGAGATCCAGATAGATGATTTATTTATATTTTTTAAAAGTTCGAGTCTCAGACATGGGAAAGGGCCCTTTATAGACCCAGAACCAACAATGTACTGTCAAACTACTGGAGCAATAAAGGGTTACCTTACAACTCTAGTGGGACTTTACACGGGACACTGCAGATTAAAATACCCCATGCACAAGATCGGCCTGGCAAGGCGCCGAGGCCGCATATACATGGAGGGGATGAATCGGCAGAACAATACTGTGTTCGTGCCCCACTGGCAAGACTAAGATTCCCAACCTCGGCAATGACACCTTTTGCCGGAAGAGGTGAAGATCTCTCCCAACAGGATCATCAGATTTATTGGAGTCTGGACCGGTGGGAGAAATATAAAAAGGGTGTGAGCCAAAGACCGATCGGTCACCGTGGAAGGTGTTATACCCAATCCTTTTAAAACCCACCTAACTACCTAGTCTGTTAAAAGATCCTTTTTCTTTAAACCTGGCAAATCAATAAAAAAACTTAAAAATAAATGGAACAGGCAAGAAACAAGAAAGTTTTTTCTTGTTACTAAAGTTGTTCCTAAGCCCAAATAAAATGTTCCTAGGCGGGAAATTTAAATTAACACCGTTTGTCTGCGTGCATTTATTTGGTTTTTTTCTACTTTCAACGCAGTTGAAAGTATAAAAATGTACAGTTTCCCCTGCCAGTGTCCTTACAATCAACTACACAACAACTTTATTTATCATCTTTATATATATATATATATATATATATATATATATATATATATATATATATATATATATATATATATATATATATATATATATATATATATATATATATATATATATATATATATATATATATATATATATATATATATATATAATTTGCGGATGTGGATATATTTATACGTAGGTAGGGTATATATATTTATTTGTCTGTCCACGTGATTCTGAAGTTTGGATTGAGCTAAAATCATAAAATTTGGCACAGTGGTAGTCTTTAGCAGTGCTAGAACCTAACGAAGCCCGTTTTTTGAATTTCGCCCCCGGGACAAAAATAGGAGCAAAAAAGTGTTTTTTTACCGTTAGCCGTAAGGAAGGCGTCTTACGAAGACAGAGGCTACTTAATATTCTCTCGCCTGGCGAGAGGCTAATTGTTTACATTTAAATCAGGCATTATTTAACGAAAATTTGACCACAGCGAGCGCTGCAATAAATTCAGCTGTCCCCACCATACACTCTGCTCCCTGCCAATATCAGTGATAATGTATTATTAACTACAGTGCAGAACTGATAGACTGCTACGCTATACTGTACAGGATCATAATAATATAGCTATTTTCAACCAATGTCAGCGCTGATCGTCGATTGAGCACCAAAACCAGTCTCAGAATTTTTTATAAAAGCGTAGTGATTCGAATGCTTCGTTTCGTATATCTGTTGGACTAGGATAAGGTCTACCTATGTCAGGATAGCATACCTGCATTTACGGCTCCCATGGACTAAGTTGCAAGAAAAGTGCAGCACGTGCCTCCAAACATAAAGAAATAAATGATATTTTTAAAGGTGCTTTGGCTTCTGCGAATTTCCCAGCTTTATTGAAGCCTCTTGGGGTGTGTTGCAATGACGGAAGCGTTTATATGGAATAACTCTGATCCATTGAGACATGGTAAACAGCTCTTTGGATGCTGCATGTTTACAGACTCCAGCCAATTTCTATAAAGATAGAGCATATTAATCATCTGATGCAGGTTGTTTCTTGCTGAATATAAAAAAAGCAAAAATTATAGTAAATTTTTAAACCGATTTATTTTTGTACATTTTGTCGTCAAGACCTATGGGGCTATAAAGTCAAGAGCCTAATCCGGGACATTGCCTTCTTTTTCTGATAAATCTTGTAGCTTCATAACCCAGAAAATAAGTCTTGCGATCCAAAGAAATAACGCCGCATCAGTAATAAGTACCTTTTAAGAGAAGACAGTTACTGAACACAGGAAACAAAAGTCTACTTGCAATAAAAATACAAATGTAATATTTTTAAGTAAAAAAAAATAATTTAATTGGTTACTTGTTCTTATTTGTTACCAAAAATTAATTAATAAATTAAATATTTTAATATTAAATTGAAAATAATTCAAATTTCTTATGTAGAGATCCGATAGATGATTTATTTAGTAATTTAAACGATTATAATTAACATATTACTGCATATTATCAGTTATTGCTGAACATACTAACGAAAAAAAACATAGTTTTAGTTTAACGTGTTTTACGTAATTATGGACTAAAAATGACAAAAATATGAAAAATATTTTTTTGCCGGTTTATTCAAAACTAATAATATAATTTTTTATTATTGTTATATTTCAATTCTGATATCTTTGAAACGGTTAATCTGAGAGCGTGAAATTTCCTATAAATCCTCTTTTTCAGATTGTTGTTACGATAAATCATTTCGAAGTTATAAAAGTTTAAAGAAAGAAATTAAATTTTTCTGTGTTTTTTTAAAAGAAAAAAAAAGAAATAGATTGAGGCTGATATTGGGAGCTCATTTTCGCTCCAAAATTGTTGTTTTTGTATACACTATCAATTTTTCGACACCATTAGCAAAAAAATCTAACTAGTTTTTGTTAAAACACCCTAACAATATATATATATATATATATATATATATATATATATATATATATATATATATATATATATATATATATATATATATATATATATATATATATATATATATATATATATATATATATATATATATATATATATATATATATATATATATATATATATTTTTTTTTTTTTTTTTCAAAAATTTCTTAAACCATTTATTCTAATTGCTTGATTGTTACTTGGGTATGAGGTTTTCTGTATAATTCAAACAACAATATTTCTTTACGTTTCGCACCTACATGGAGGGCTTTTTCAAAGATTTTTTATTGTATTTTCATGATTTTAAAAATATCATCTACAAAAAAAAATTATCATCAGGCATACAACTTAAAATAATAATATAGAGATATAGGACAATTTACATTTGTAAAAATTATGCAGTCTAAATTATTTCATTATATTTACTTGCAATAACAATTAAATACTAACAATTACATGATAAGACATACATTTTAAAACTTAAAAACAATTTATTTTTTATTGTTCACTTTTTTTTTAAATCAAAAAGTACGTACCCTGAAGAAACATATTGTTGGCATCATTTATAACAGGTAGATGCACACTGTCGGTAGCCGGAAGGATGAGTATTTTAATTTGTGTTTTTTATAGTAAAAAATATTTTAAGAAAATTTATAAATACGAAAACAATTTTAAAGATGCTTATGCCATGTAGTCCAGATAATTTTAAATTGTAGGGACAAGTTTAATTTTTTTTTTTTTAACTAAGAGGTTTTTTTTCCATAAGGTGACTTCTTAACTATTTAATTAAATTATAATATATTTTGGCTTAGGTTGTCAATGTCTTTTTTGTTGTTTACGCAATTGTTATTTTTTTTTTTTGATATGAATCATTTCCTTTATAGTAAGTTTATGGTAGTTTTTGTCAAAATCCAGTATTTTAGTTTCTGTAAAGTTAAAGGTATGTTTGGTTTCGTGTTCGTGTTCGTGTTTGTGTAATGCGGTAGAAGCGGATTTTTTGTATTTGTGACCATTTAAACGATTGTTAATTAAGATGTTGGGTTGTCATACCTATATATTGGTTTAGACAATTTGAACACGGAATTGCATAAACAACATTTGACTTTTTTTTGTGAGGTGTTTGACTTTTTAGTTTTGTAAACAACTGATTTACTAAGTTCTGTCCTTTGTGACATACCTTTATTTTAGGATTATTTAGAATACGTTTAATTTTTTCTGATAAATTATTTGTATATGGCATAGCAATATATTTTTTATCTCGTTTTCTTGTTTATTGTTAGAGGTTCCTTTGTTGTAAAATTTGTATATCCTTTGTTTTATTAGTTTGTTAATGAGTTTCTTGGGAGCTGTTCTACAAAATAACAATTTTCCCTTTTTTTTTATTTATTTAAATTAATAATATTATTTTTTATTTTTATCTTTGAAGTAATGTTTAATTTTGTATATTATACATTGTTTATTTTATTTTATGGCAAATAGCGTTTAAAAATAATAAGATTTAATTTAACTAAAATGTGTAGGTGTTTGTTATTAAGATATTTATACAACCCGTGTACTGCAACACCGAGAGCTGCTGCTTCCAAACTAATAGTGTATGGTTTAGTGAATTAGTGGTAGGTTAAGTAAATCGAGACAAATTTTAAAAATGTATAGAAAAGGTGGATTTAAAATAAATGTATCTTTATTTTTAAATATTATTATTATACGAGTTACTAATTAAAAATAAGTATTTATATAAACAAGTATCAAAAGATATCTTACAAATAATTCAGCTCTATAAGTAAATATTATATACATAAAAAAAAATTTTAATTACCTACAATAAATTAATATGTGATTTTTATAATATTTACTCTGCATTATGTATAATTTTACCCTCCTATCTTGGTGTCTTAATGTGATCATTTTCAAGGTCGTCCTCCAACGATATCTTGAAAACTGTTCATCCCGGAGGTTTTATAGTACAACCGAAAAAATGCTAAAAAATTATTTTCAAGTTTTTAATTCCGACGCTAAAAGGTAAATCCAACAACAAAATTAAAACAAGGATTATTTATAATTATGCCATATTAAATTATGTCCTTGATCAATTTGTCACAATTTATGTAAAATTAAAAAAATGTTATACCTTTTTTCCTAAGCTGAAATATTGGTATAAATTATTTATTTTTTATTTTATCCCTCCTGGAGACTGATTTGGGTCAAGGTTATAAATTATA
This sequence comes from Listronotus oregonensis, assembly GCA_019359885.1. Taxonomy (NCBI): domain Eukaryota; kingdom Metazoa; phylum Arthropoda; class Insecta; order Coleoptera; family Curculionidae; genus Listronotus; species Listronotus oregonensis. Next base: position 68,427 of record JAHBCN010002750.1, read on the forward strand.
TCTATTTTTACAACAAATTTAAATACAATGGTATTTTTTTAAGCACATTGAAAATAACATAAAAAAGTAAAGAAACTGGTCATTTCGAATCTTGATTAATTCTAAAAAGACTACATAGCATTCGGTTATTATCAAGTTGTCCCTGTGTTCCCTACATGTTATATATCCATGTTAATAGATTGGAACCACCAAACATATAGCAACCCACATAAAATTTATTGCAAGTATTTAATTAGCGCGCTTTACGAGGTAATTTCGCGCAACTAAAAATCCAGAAATGATTTAGGAAGACATTAATCTTAAGTTTTATGATAATAAGCTCTCATTGCTTAATGGCGCGTAAATTAATTTATTTGGTTTAGAACTTGTAGTTTTTTGTTTGGTGATTCTCTAACAAGTTTCTGTTAACATCTCATAAATACTTTTTAAATAAGTAAAAAGTAAATTTATTTTTAATAAAATCAAACCAGTAAACTTAATTTAATTTTAGATCTAAGGCCGAGATTTTTGGACAGGAACTTGGCCGTTATTTTACATAATCGTTTATGGTGGGATCTTATGACCTGGGGAACTCAGGTTCAATTAGATTGCAAATTTCTAAAAAAACAAAATACAGGGTGTCCTGTATGTTGGTTTTTGTTTTTGTGTGTTTTTTGTTTTTTAACTGAAATAAAACAAATATTTTTGCTTAATTTTTTTTTTTTGGAAATATGTTAACAAAGATTGCGGATTTTTATTTTTTTAAAATAATTTTCTCCAGGGGCCTTTCTTTCCGTGACACGCATTCTTGAAGTCTAGACGTTAAATTTACAAAAACAGCTCGTATTATTTTGTTTGGAATAGCGTTTAGTTTTAGCCTGAATCATAGATAACCTAACTTTAGATATATAATGGCTAATCGCATTTATGGCAAGTTTTCGATCTCGCGCACTAAACAAACGATAGTGTGATTAAGCATGCGTATTTAAAAAGCAGGACCAGTGCCGGACTCAGAAATTTGTATGTCATTAATTAATTTATATTCATGAAATATATTTTTTATATATTTGGATACTAAATTCTTTTATTTTGCGTTTCTATACATACAAAATTATGTTAGGTAGTGATATAAACAAGGAGGTAACAAAATTAATATTGCAAATTTTAAATAAAAAACGAAAACGTTTCGTCTTCGAGATATTCATCATCAAAGTTGAAAATAAAACTAACCTTATTTACACTATTCCTCCTTCTTTTGACGGATTTTGATTTTACAGTAATTGGCACATAATATTTTAAAACACCTTTTTAAAATCCTGTTTTTATATCTATTTTACACCTTTTTCCATTTAATTGCAAACCTCCACTTTTATACGTCGGATCGTGGCCGCAACCATGTATACACTAGGGAATCATGGCCGCCCCGCTTGAAAGTGAAGCTTCGCAATTTAATGGAAAAATGGTGTAAAATAAATAAAAATATAAGGTTTTAAAGGGTGTTTATAAAATATTGTGTGCCACTTTATATAAAAATCAAGAATTGTGTACAAAAAGAAGGGGAATATAGTGAAAATAAGGTTAGTTTGATTTTCAACTTTGATTATGAATATCTCGAAAACGAAACGTTGCCGAAAAATATTTTTTCAGATTCGTAATCAGCGCCCCACAAAACCCCCGTATACCAAATTTGGTCAAAATCGGAGAGGAGGCAACTTTTGAGACAATTACCAAAAAATTTTTATACAAATAACGATAACTCTTTTCCTGCTTACACTTATGTTAGCGATAAAAGGATATTCTAAACATCTTAAATGTATTGATACAAAACGAGAATTTATTTACTAGAGGCAGCCTTGCCGTTTGGCAGTGCGAAAGAGAAAAAAGAATCATATTCTTTATTTCTTGCACAAATTATCGTTTTCCAGGCGGCAAGAGTGCCTCTAGAAGGTCTATGCTCCAAGGGAATATGTTTTATGTTGTAATCATACTTACTGACTTTTCAGATTAATGCAATACGTTTTTTGTTCAGATTTTTTTAATCCGAAATAAATAATTATAGTGATTTTTTTTTCAATTATGATTGTGTTACATTGATAAAACAAAAAGTTAATTCTTAGATAAGCCACAAGAGTCTTGTTCGGTCGTATTCGACATTTTTTTATTATTATTAAATATAACGCATCAATTGTGAACCAGTACAACAATTCGTGGCTTTCCATAGCTGTAACATTCAGAAGAACTAGAGGAATTTAAGGAGTTGACAATGGATAATATGTTTATTTTTAATTAAGAACAACATCTAAACAAACCAATGTGTTTCACTGGTTCAAAAACCAGTAACCATGTTTTTTTTAACCAGTGTAATATATATTTTGCTTAAGTCATCAATTGAGAGAGTACGAAACTGGCCGGCACAATTTGAAATAAAATCGATCTGCTAGTCCGTTCTGCGCATGATTTAGGACCCTAAGAGATGACTAGAGCCACGGCGCACCGACACATTTTTTCGCTCATAAAATCTCACTTTTGAACCGCGCATCCGATACCCTTTACCGGTCCATATTGAGGTCAGTGGCCTGAATACGCAATTGTAAAGCCCTTAGAGTGCGTGGTGATGTCTGGTACACCTTGGACTTTAGATAGCCCCACAAAAAAAGTCCAGGGGATTCAAGACAGGACTTCTCGGGGGCCAACGTATGTCCCCTCACTTTAATATGAGTTTTTCCGGAAAAATTTTAGCGTTGCAAAAGATCTTCTGGTGGTGTAGCCTATGGCCCCGTCTTGCTGAGACCAAGTACTGTCAACAAACCCCACGAATTCTTAAAGCGCTGCACAGATGATTTGGAAAAACTCAACGCTTTTGCATATTTCCTTACCGATCTGCGTGGATTTTGCTTGGTTGCAAACCGAACAGCAGCGACGTTCTTAGTTGTGTTTACAGAACAAGGGCGGCCCGAAGGCTTGTTGTTTTCACACGAACTTGTTGCTCTGAATTTCTTTAACCATGACTGCACTGAACTACGACTCGGTGTCAACACGTACGATTTTTGGTTTATGAAATAAGGCTCTGCTAAATATAATAGATTAAATGTAGTGACTGTATGCATTCCTGTGCAAAGTCAACCGAAGCAAAAGGGAAATAAAGCTTTGCAAAGAGCGCGAGATATTTTTTCGGCCATTTTCCCATTGTTACTAAAAAATCCGCAACCTTCCTCGATCTGACAAAAACAGAGTCGTGGCGGTACTATACAGCGTTGCCAAACTAGCGCCTTGTGAAAACAGCAAAACAATATGGGACAACCTGTATATAATTTTACCGATTAAAAATGTGCAGTTTTCAGAATTTTTTCTTTACTTATCTCCTTAAACCTACTTACGTACCAAATTTCAAGTATCTACTCCCTCGGGAAGTGCCTCATGGTTTTGATGAGTCTTGAGTGAGTCAGTCAGTCAGTCAGTCAGTCAGTCAGTCAGTCAATAGTTAACTCATTTTTAAAAGTAAATATCTCAGAAACCACTAAGTTTTTTTCACAGGTAATTAGAATACTTATGTAAATTTAAATACCAAATCTCATACCTAAAATAATAACAAAGTTAGGATAGGAGGAAAACACGGCTAAAACGTTTCGTGTAATATACAAGATGATTCCTAAGTTGGGGCTTTTTGTAACTGTGTATAAAACTAAACGTAACAAAGCTACATTAATTTATTTAAAAATTTGCCCAGTTCGTGCCTGGTCATAACAAGATACACGCATTATAAATCACACGCTTTGCACCGGACCAGGCGAGGGTCAATTTTATATCATTGTTAAATATCGAAAATGACACAATACGAAAACAATAAATACGTGGATATGTTGGTTATTTAGAAGAGCCTAGCTCGTTTAACGAGCTAGGATACTAGCGATTTGCGAAAGCATCGTGAAAAGCTTGCAGGAAGACCGAAAAATACTGAAAATTTGCAGAGGAAAGAACAAGTTTTTAATCTTATCGGGGAAGATCCAACAACAAGTACTCGGGTGATTGCTAGTCAGGTTGGTTTAAGTCTAAATAAAAGTGTGGACAACATTGCGGAAAAATCACGTTCAAGGTGTCCAAGCACCAAGTGACAACTTATTTAAGATAGAACCGTATTCAATACACTAAATAAATCTAAGCTCCTTATTTTATAGTATTTTAAAAAAGTTATTTAAAAATATTGTTTATTTTAATTCATACACAGTTAAAAAACATCAAATTAGAAATCACTCCGTATATACTGCGTGGGTCAGGCTGAAAAAAGGGGTTTGTTGCGGAGCCTAATACAAAAACTTTAAAATATCACTTTATTTAATTTTGTCTATCTAAAAAACCACAATGGTTATTTATTTAGTACAAAGACTGACAGGACAGTGCCTATTATTTAATTAAATCCACCTGCTTTGATACGTCCAGTGTGTATACAATAATTTTATTTCATTATTCATTCGAAATTAATGCCAATAAAACACTGTTTGCATAAGCAATACCTGTTTACATTTATTACCTTTATAGAAGCTCCACTTCGTTCGATTTCGATTTGAATAAACAATTTGCTTAATTGAAGGTACACAGCCCGGTTCGGGTCACCTATATGAGCAGTTAACTAAATAAAAATAGCCGTTAACGATGGATATAAGGGTTTTATGAACAACGGAAATTTTAGGGTTATTAAGGTGCGCCCACATCTGTGAATATACGGATTGTCTCAAATTAGCGATCTATTTACAGGGATTTCAAAAACTATGCGAAGTACTGTCTTTTTTTTTTAATTTTGGGATGGTACGAGATCCTAAAATCTGAATACTCCTGCAAGCAGCAGATTGCACAGTCTAGCCCCTCTAGAAATAAAGAAACGAGCAAAACATCCTTAGCCTTGGCAGCTTTAAAAAAGCTTGGATTCCTCTTTCGAGCCAGAAAGTATTTCTCTTCTTCCAATCTGTATACTCTGTATGTATCCTAAATTGGACCCTCTTTAGAATATTGTACTCATGTCTAGGGAATGGCGTTCCCTACAACACTTAGCATACTGGACTTCATTCAAAGAAAAGCCGTTCGTCTTATTAACGATCCCACGCTCACAGAAAGGCTTCCTCTTTTTGCCTACCGTGACAGTATAATTCCTTCTCTGGCAGCTTCCAACAGAGCAACACGTAGTGCAACTTTTATGCATCCTTTTACAGTTCACTTAGAGAGACCCCGAACTTCCCGCTTTCTTTGTTCCTTCAGTGTCAAGACTGTGGAACCTGCGGCCTGCAGAAGTTTTCCCTTCTCCTCCCAATCTCCAAATATTTGGGTTTCATTTGAACAAACTCCCTCGTACCATACTTAAGACACCCACGGTACGTTAGTACTTAGGCACCAGTCTTCGTTGACTGTCCGACGGCAAAAAAAAAGAAATGCAAAGTGCAAACCCGAAAAGTATTCAATATTCCAGATAAACTGTTGAGGGATGCATAAAAGAGGGACTCTGTACTGCTATATTGGAGGAAAAATTATATTGGTTAATTTTTTGAAGCACAAAATGTAAAAACACATATAAAAGAGTCATAGGTCTACTACAGCTTGTTAGTGTATCCTAAGAAAAAGGAAGGCTTTTTTGTAAAAGTCATGTCGTTGATAACATTGTGGGGCTCTTTTTTGGAAGAAAAATGACCAGAAAGGGTATAACTGGATAAGTATGGTGAAATGGCCCCCATGGCTATTGTAAAAAAACTAGTTTAAGTTTTAATATCAGCACACTCTGAAAACATTATACATACTATTTTTGGCGTGGATTCTCAAACGGTTTTTGAGTTGACACGCAAAGGTTATAATATTTTAAATCGAATTTTCTCGAAAACTATAATAGTTAAAAATATAGGGCCAACGCCAGTCTTTTAAGAACTTTTTAAAGAATATTATATTTTTTAATATTGCTACAAGTTTTTAAATGGTCCACGGATTTTAATTAAAAGATCAATTTCAAAAAAAACACTAAAGATAATTCAATGACATTTTTAGGCTCAATTGTTAAATATTCATATTTTCAAAATAGTAGAACATCTGGAAAATGATTATTTATTATTATATTTTTTATTAACATTTAATAAAAGTAGCGTCTGGTTGATACCTTCATTTGTTTAAATGTACGAGTAAAGTTAAATCAGTATTAGAATAAAAATTTAGTGCTCTTTGAAAAGAAAAAAAATATATATAAAGAGTAGCTAAAAAGGTTTCATTTTTTCTGGCAGTAGCTCTTGCTTTTTATATGGACTATTTTTACCATGGCCGCCGGCAGGGGAGGTCAGGAGGTGTCCGTCGACCCCCCTGAGTTTTAAAAAATTACTTAAAACAAAACAATTCTCGTCTATATCCTTAAATTTTACAATATCGCCTTGGAAGTTAAACGAGTATGATTATTATTTATAATTAAAGTTGTGGTATATATGATTTAAATTAAATTAATTCTACATTATTAAACTGACTTACTTTTTCACCTCCTCTACATTTTTTTTGGCGGCGGCCCTGATTTTTACAGACACGTACGGAAAGTGGCACATTATAAAAAAGCAAAGGCGGCCGCAAGTAAAAATCAAACCTTTTTATCTACTTTTTATGTTTTTTTTCCAAAGAGTACCGAATTTTTATTCTTATACTGAGCCAACTACAAATTTAAACAAATAAAGTAGCAACCAAACGCTCCTTTTTTATTTTTATTTAGAAATGAAGTGAGTAAATTTTAAATTAAATAATTCAAAATTAAAATTAATTGTCTTAAAAAGAATAAATTTTTAGCAACAATATATTTTAAATAAAATAAAATAGAACATGAGATGTTACTAAAATATGTACTATTTCTTTTAAATAATTTATTTGTCAATTGTCATTTATTATAAAAATAATGACAATATCATTTTTTAACCGTGTTATATTTAATAAATAAAAGCAAGTGTTAAATAACATAATTTTGTAATGTATAATACTTTAATTTATTTATTTAAGAATGAGTGGAGTCGACGCTGAGTCGACATTGCGCTTGAAGGCGCTGTATTATCATGGCTCGGCGCTCGCTCATAAACAAAATGTTATTTAAACTTTTTGCGAGCAGTGTTTTTTTTTAATATTTAACTATAATAAATAGCGAATCGAACAAAACATTTTTTTCTTTATATAAGGGAGGGGAGGAGTAATCAAAATTTGCATTTGTTTATTAAAAGGTTTATAAAAAATATGATTATTAGTAAATATTTTTTAGTTGTTTTACTGCTTTAAATATAAATATTAAACAACAAATTCTAAAAATTTTATTGGATTATCTCAAATGTTTTTTTATTGGTTTCTTAGTTAAAAATTTTTGTAAAAAAATTGAAAATGAAAATTTTGAAAAACTGTTTTGGACTTAATTGTTGATGATGTCTTCTCACAGAAAAAATGTTTTAACCTAAATTCCATGATCAAGCGGGGGCCCACTTAAAGTGATCTGACCCAGTTACAGAAAAAAATTCAAGAAAAATTATGATTTTCGAGGGTTATACCAGGAGTGCTTAAAAATTACCGATAATTTTCATGAAAAGTACTACAAATTCCACTCGTTCTTTGAACTCGTGGAATTATAAATAACAAGCTTAAATTAAAATTATCTGGTTAATTTTTATGCACGGGCGATATTTAGGGAGAATATTTCTAGAATGGAGAAATATGGAAGTATTATACTATTAAAATGGTTTTTTTGTCATACAATTTTCAATTTCATGCAACATAATTAAAACTGTAATCGTTTTTTTAATTACTTTATCCATTTCTTCATCGTGTACATGACCAAATCGACTCATTTTGACTGATTTTGACGTTTCTAATTGACAATACAAACAGGTTCGATTGTTCTGTGTTTGAAAGTAAGTGGAAATACTACGTTGTCTAGGTAACGTGAAATCTCCGCTGAATTTTTTTGATTTTTAACGTATCTTATGGAAAAATTTATACATGAGTGAAATATTCACAATTAAATAACACGACGATGAACAACAAAAAGTTGTAACTAAGTCGAACATTAATTGACGATTATTAATCTGAACCCTAAATGTGCTTTTTGAACTTGCGTTACATGGCCTCGACCATTAATCGCTCTTATTAATTCCCTTATTTGTTAAACAGCTATTTTTGCACAATCTTGTCATATTCTATCCATAAAACATTTGAATATTCCCAACGGTAACATTCGATGATCTTTTATATAGACTTTCCTTTATTTTTCGAGTTGGCCCACTTTTAGATTCCTGAAATAAGAGAACATCGGTATCGCCAAGATGCTCTTTTGTTTATCCTTTGTAACTTTGATATTTATTGTGTGCACTTTTCTTGTGCCGTTTGTTATGGTATCGTTTTGCAAAGGGGGCTTTGAAATTCTAACATAACTTTAGTCTTTGTCTTTTTAGACAGGTTTGTGAATTTGCGATTTTACCTCGGGTAGTGCTGGCTTTAAATTTAATCCCGTTTTCATAACAGATGCATTTGAAATATAAGGGAAAAATATAAAGCTTTCGTGTACTGCTTGTTTCTTATAAGCCTCAAAAAATCACTTAAAAGGCACTCAGAGATAGAAAAAATCCACGCTTTATATCTGCTTTTACTGTCTCAGGTTTTGAAAATATCTTTACCATAATCTTCCAAAAATAAGTTTTGGAATACGTCAGGACTTTATGTTTCAGAAAAATAAATTATACACCTACGAAATTATTTAACTTTAAAGAATAGTTTTTTTCCTGATCTGATTTTATTCCATTCTTATTTATATTTGCAATTTTTGTTAGGCTCAATTTTGTTGCATCTGCGGCTGCTTGTATTACATAATTAATGTAAAGTGCGATTCCTTTTTAGACTTGTTTCTTTTTTTAGTTGAAAAAAACCAAGATATTTTTTTGTTTATTAATTTACCCTATATTTAGGATTTCTAAATAAGCTACGTTTTTGGTATTTGTGACCCCGTATACTCATAAAATTAGAACCATCGAAAAGTGCTTAGGCATAAAAAATCAATATGAAATGAGTTTTTCGAATATGAAACACTCGTTGAAACCGCTATCCTTTTTCCCAGTTATAGCTTTTAAAGAATTGATTACCAAAATTTGACGTTTAGAATGTACGAACCAGAGTCCAATTAAAAAACTGGATAAACGTCTAGAGATATTAATATGACCTTAGTAACAACCCATATTATAACGACCAGAAAAAATTACCACTGAAATGGGACACACTCAAATTTTTTTTTTTTTGAATTTTAATCACCCTGTACATCAGATAATATTTATCTTATAAAACTTAATGTTATACAGCCAAAGTAAAAGAAACGTGGGTTTTTAAAATTTGTTTTAGATATTCAAAAAATTAATTTTTTAAAAAAAATTACAGCAGTTTGAAAAAGGGGGTAGAAAATAAATGGTAGATCTTTTTTTTAAGCAGTTTAGTTCTGTATCTATTTCATAAAATTTTTAATCTAAAGGAATACCTTAAAAGCTTTTTAAATTAAAACAAAAGAAATAAGACATAAAATTAACAATTTTTAAATGAGAATAATCATTATTTTTTGGCTTAATTTTAAAAGCATCTGGTTCTATTAGCATTGTGGTGTTAATAATATTAATATTTAGTCTAGGGGCCAGGCAGTACGCCAGGCCAAGCTCCAGCATGATGCTTTGGGATGTATATTACACAAACGTTCCAGTCTGTTTTCCCCCATCATAACTTCGTTATAAAAGTATAGGATATAAAATGTAAATTCACAAAGTATTTTAAGTAACTGCGATAAAATTAAGAAAGCTACGTCAAACGGATTTTTTGATATTCGATTTGATCGCCCATTTTACGTTTTTACCAACTGATACACACAAACTTATTTAATTATCAAAATATAGGGCACTTTTCGAAGTAGAAACAAATATGGTATGGTAAAAATATTTTAGGACACACAAAGAAAAAAAATTTAAAAACTGCAAATTTTTCTTTGGGAAATCACTGAAATATAGAAGTTTGCAATATGATAATATCTAGAGAGTTTTTAAGGTCATACTTGTTTTAAATTTAAAATGCAAGCAGCATTTTTTTCACGAAATAAAAAAAGCTAATTTTACCTATTAAAGGCGCAAACTGGGGCAATTTTTGTGCTTTATATTTAGTCTGAAAAACCCCCATCACCTGACTTAGCTTTTCTGACTTCTTGCTATTTTTTAAAAAAAGAAATAATAAGTATTTATTTCCAGAAAATCAAATTTTTCTAACTGTCAAACAACTTAAAAGGTCAAAGTTTCAAAAAATTTCCGACGAAATTGCAAAAAAGCGGAAAAAGAATACAAAGCTTGCTGCCGAAGAAATGAGAGATGTCTATAAAGAGAATATGACAATTACCTATACTGGGTGGCAGAAAAAGTGTAGAACTTTTAATCAAAAAAGAATATTATTATCGCTAATTACCATACGTTTATCGAATATTTGAAGCAAGTTAAAAGGATACCAGCCAAAAAAGTTTAAAGTTTTGTTGAGAAGGAGTTTTTAAAATTTATTCAGGAAGCACCGAATGACCCGTTTTTAATGAATGAAGTTGCATTAACATTTGGTGTAGATGTCGACGACAAGAACTTGAAAATATGGTAGTTCCCCAGGCGGATAAAACCTAGTTTTCCTGGTAAATTAGAGACAAAAACCAAAAAAAAGAAAGGACAAATGAAATGAACAGTTTAAAGCTAAAAAGAGACTTTTATGTCTTTACGGCCACATGGTTTTTTAGAAAAGAGGCTTTTTCTAATTTATAGACAAGGTCGCGATAAACACCCAGTTGAAAAAAAAATTTTGGGAAAATTATTGCAAAATATCTGGGTTTGAGCGATCCAGAAAAAAATACTGGTCACGTCGGGTAAACATCAGCAACTCTTCTAGCAGAGGCTGGAGCCAGTATGTCCACGTTGAAGCGCCATTGTGGATAGAAGAGTACGTCGGTTGCTGAAGGATATTTAGAATATATAGATATTTAAAACACAGTATGCATTCAATATGGCTTTTTAAAGATGCGGGCGGCATACCTTCGGGATCGGGCTTTATCCACAGAAACCTGTGCCTGAATCAACAACGTTAGCTGCAGACAATCCAACTATCACCGGATCCTTTCAGAATTGCCAGTTTTATGTAAGTTTGACCAAATAATGTTTTGCATATATTGAAATAATAGATTCTTTTATTTCATATTTTGAAATTTTAATAATAAAAGTTATTAATAAGTCAATCAGAAACCTTTTTTTTAATGTCGATGAAATTAGCGCCCTTTCGGGAGCCAGCTTCTTTAAGTGTCTGTGGAAAGAGCCCATGCAACTTCCGTTCTTCCCCATTTCTGGTCCGTAAAACATGATGCCAAAGTTAGAATCGTGTTTTATGACCTAACTATAGGCAGAAAGAAAAGTTCCATATGCTTTTCTAGAGATTATTAAAAGAGCTGGCCCCTGAAAAGGCGTTAACATCTTTTTTGTCTTTATGCTCGCGTGAGCCATAAACATAGATAACCTAACTTTAGATATATAATGGTTAATCGCATTTATGGCAAGTTTATGCTAGCGCGCACTAAACAAACGATAGTGTCATTTATGGTCATTTGCACCATAGTGTTTAAACCAGGATTAACTTAAGCGTTGTTTCGACTGTGACAAATATGACATGATATTTTTCACATTCTCAACACTGATTAAATTAGTCGAGGTTTAATCACAGCGGTGCAAATCGCTATTAGTATGCGTATTTAAACAGCAGGACCAGTGCCGGACTTAAAATCAATTAAACGCGTAACTGTCAACATTACACGGTTTTATGTCAGTTTAAAAACGACGAAGTTGGAACGCTTTCTGTTTATTTAAAGGGTTTTGCTTTGGTTGGGGATCAGTAAAGGGATCGTGTAATACACTGTAACCTGTCTTGTATTTGACTGGACTTCCAAAGGGCCCGAAAATAAAGGGTTTTTTTGCGAGATTGGAAAAACAAAAAGAAGGGAAAAAAAAATGTTGGTACAAATATCGGTAATCCTTATCCTGCTTAGCATGTTTTGATAGCGAGAAAAGGATATTGTAAAATCATATGTATTTATACAAATCGAGCATATATTTATTAGAGGCAGTTTGCCTTTTGCAGTGCGGGAGAGAAAAAAAATCATAGTATAACCTTTCTCCGGGTCCAAAGTGCCGATTGATCGACGCGAAAAGACCGACCAATCAGCACGCAAAAGGGTTTTTATATATATATATATATATATATATATATATATATATATATATATATATATATATATATATATATTTAAAAAATTTTTAAATTAAAATATATATATATATATATATATATATATATATATATATATATATATATATATATATATATATATATATATATATATATTCCTTTCACCGACCAATGAGCAGGTTGGAGGGGGGAAACCGCTATTATTTCTTTCTTGCACAAATTTGTTTACAAGGGGAAGGGTACGTGCCCTAGTAGGTATAAGCTTCAAGGGAATACGTTTTATGTTGTAACCATGGTTACTGACTTTTAAGATTAATGCAATACATTTTTTGTTCGGATTCGGTCAATCCGTAATAAACAATTATAGTGACTTTTTTTCAATTATTATTGTGTTACAAAAATACGTATTGTTGAAACAAAAAGTTAATTTGTAGATAAGCCACAAGAGTCATGTTCACATTCTTCATTTTTTATTATTACTAACTACAACGCTAGTTGTAACCCAACAAAATTCGAATAAACCCGTGACTTTTATACGTCCATGTAAAGTTGTTTTTGAAAGAACTTCAGAATTTATAGGTACATTTTTTTAAATAATAATGGTTTAAAAACAATTTTTTTTTATAAGTTAATTTGGTCAATGATATAAATAAAAACAATTTTGGTATGTTTGAATGATATAAAAAAAAAAAATTACTCCAGAATTAAATGTTAATACTATTACAAATTAAAAATACAAAAAAATCCCAACTTTAGTTTTTTTTAAATAAAAAATACATAATCACTTTAGTCTAAATTTAACACAACAAAGTCAATAAAACAGTAAAACTTGTTTAGAATCTATAATTATATAGAAATTATATTACAAATCACTAAATTAGTCAGTCCAGAATCTAAAAAAACTCACACAAGCGGTCAAATTTCAAACAAGGCAAAATATTAGCAAAACCGCGTCAACTTGACAAAGTACGGAACTGGCCCCCGACAAATGTGAAAATAAAATCGATCTGCTAGTCCGTTCTTATGATTTGACCCAAAATACAAACACGGCGCACGGACACATTTTTTCGCCCATAAAATCTAACTTTTAAACCGCGCATCCAATACCCTTTACTGGTCCATATGAAGGTCAGTGGTCATAAACTGCACTTTATACCCGCGCGGGTATAAGGTGCACTATAATTTAGTTGGTAACTAAGCAATAAAACACAATAATGAACTTGTTTTACATAAATAAATAAAATAATCGGATGCCGGCGGCCTTGCAAGGGTATTTGAACCACAAAAATTAACAGTCAGGTATTAAATGGTTTATGCAAAGAATATAATGAACACGTGAAGACCTTTACCGTAACCTCCACTTTAAAAAACATTTTATAACCCGACTATAAAAGACAAACATGTAACGTCTTTTTAAAATTTTTTGGATGTTTTAAATTTTAATAAAACCTAAAGTCAACTACAGCGTTTAACCAATTTTGTTAATAACTTTTTGCTATTATCTTTGACGTTTTTATGATCTTCTATACCCCAAATATCTTACTCAAACTTAATTAAGTATACGTTAAGACTTTAAAATTAAGATGATATTTGGGAATATAATATTTAGGCATTATCATATCGTCTAAAGATAAAATGAAAAACTTGTGCTTTATCCCCTTAGTCAAAATACTTTATCGTATTTATCAGTTAAAATTATTGAGAATTTTATTAACGTTGTAATACTATATTTATATTACAATCCGAGACGAAAAATGCTTAATTGCTGGTCAAAAGGTAGACAGTTATGAAGTTTTACCGTCGAGGTTTGTATTTCTTCTATTTTAAACCCTTAATTTCTAAGGCAAAAACTTAAATATTTTATTGTACAAAATCTTACATATCCCGTCAACGAACTTTGATAGTGTTAAAAATTTTTTAAAAAAAAACAGCCCCCTTTAGAATATTGTTTCATGTCTGGGAAGGGGCCCCCAAATTTAGCATCCTGGCTCTTTTCAAAGAAGGGGCCGTTCGTCTTTTTTTGACCCCACGCTTCCCGAAAGGTTTTCCCTTTTCTTCCCCACCGTCGAGCAGTGGGGGATCTGTCGCTCTTCTATAGGTATTTTCACGGCTTCTGCTAAAAGGGAGTTCCCATATAATTATTTCCCCCGGAAACCCCCAAAGAGCAACACGTAGTGCAACTTTTTTGCATCTTTTCAGTTTAGTTAAAAGGCCCCAAACTTCCCCCTTTCTTCGTTCCTTTATCCATAGAGTATCAAAAATTTGAAACCGCTGCCCAGAAGTTTTTCCTTTCCTTCCATCTCCAAAAAAGTCCCGTGTGAACAAACTCCCCCCACCCCAAATAAGACACCACGGAAAATTAGACTTAGGCATTAGCCTTTTTGGACTATCCCAAGATAAAAAAACCCCAAAAAACCCAAAAAAAAAAAAAAAAAACTAAAAAGTTTTTGGGGGCAAGTCGGCCACCGTTGTCAAGATGAAACTAGAGGAAAAATGAAATAAAAATTTAAACTAGATTTTAAGAAATTTTGCTTAGAAAACTTGGGGAATTTTAAAAGCTTTTTTACTGTTTATGACGTAAATATAAAATATAAGATAAAGGCTTTAAAACTGGCTGGTTGTTTTATTATGGTTTGTGTAAGATCTGTATTAAAAAAATAAATTTTAAACAAATTTTGTAATAAAAAACAAGCAGGAAAATGGGGACGGAAATGTATTTTTCTGCCTAGGCGTTCGAGCGTATACTTAACCTGGAGGGGTAGGGCAAAGCACTTAAAACGTGGTCGCATTAGAAAGAGAAGGCAACAGTCATCGCGGTTGTTATCTTTCTCTCTCTCTCTCTTTTTTCCCCCCCCCCCCCCCACACACACACAACGTACCTGATTATTTGACTGACTGTTTTCTCTATGTTGCATATTTATTAGTCATAAAACCGATTTATCTTAAATCTGAATAAAGGACCGCGATGGATGTTTTTTAAATAAAATAACGAGGAAAAAAACTAAAAATGGAACTCGGCAGATCTTGTATTGTCACAAGTTTTTTTGGTCTGACGAAAAGTTTAAACAGACGTGAACTTTAAATTGTAATTACGCCGAAACTATTTTTTTCTAAGAAATGATATTTTGTAGATTGGTCTTTAATACATAAAGAAAGAGATTTGATGTGTTTTCAGATCAAAATAGTTTATGCAAAGGGCCCATTGCCTCTTTTTTATTCATTCTGAATTTCCATTAACTAAGTACTCCTTTTATTAAGTAGAATGCTTACATACTGCCAGCTTTGCGTGCTTTCAAATTTGGATTTAAATGAAATAAAGAAACTCTGAAATATAGGTGTAATATTATTAAATGCTATATTGCTATGCTATGACATATTTTACAGATGTATTTTGCTAGATATCTAAAAAGACAACAACCAAGCATTATTACTTTTAAAAGACTAGAAAAAACCTCGTTGTCTATGAATCGTTTAAGAAAATTAATAAATAACTGATAAACAATAAAATAATAATATATAATAAGAAAATAATAACACTTAAAAACATTTTTTACAAGACCTGCAAAATTTGAATACAGGTTCATAATGTATTTTGTTTTTATTTCTTTTTACAAATAACAATTAAATAAAAAGCAGTTTGTACCAATTTCTTTATATTTATAATATACAAGGTATTCCAGTTAAAATAAAAGCAATTTGCGTTAAAACTGTAAGCGAAAAAAATTGAATAACCCACTGGATTCTGCGTCAAATTCTACACAAACTTGCTATTTACTTTATGTTTTTACCTTTATTTACAACGGAGATACAAAGATGTGCCGAAATCGTCAAAATTTGGAAAAAACCCTGTACCTTCGAGACGAATCATATAAGCCGCGATTTGATTTTACCGTTGCAATTGTTTAGAAAATTAAACTCGAGAATGTGCAATTAAATTTTCTCTGTCTCTTGTAGTTTTCTCAATATTGTGGAAATCCATTAAAAAGGCACCACTCTATACATTTCTACTGGTTTGGTTTGGCCCTCCGCTACTGTAGTCCAATAGCAAAAGCGCGCGTTCAGTGCAATGTTTGGAGCCGTTTTTTACACTTTTAGTCAAATTTATTTAAAAATCAAAGATATTTAAGCTGTAAAATTAAATATGAAGTTTAGTAACTTTAACTGACAATTACAGTTTATGCAACGAATCGTTTAAAATATCACTGCAAAATATTGATACTGAGATTTTGAAAAAACTACTTGTCGGACAGAGTCTGCCTTTAGTTTTTTTAAACATCACATTAAAGGCAATCATTTGGCGGAATATTAAATTTCCACCTTAAAAGTATCCAAAGTATCAATTTTTTAAGAAATGGCTAATTTTGACGGTTTCCCTGGAAAAAATGCACTGGTTGATTTTTAGAAAAAAAAAGTTTTTTGAATATTTATACAAGTCCCATTATTAGTATCGCAATCATGTTACAATTGGAAAAGAAAGAAAAATGGCTATTTTTTTCCAGATTTTACCAAATAAAAAACGGAAAAAGCTAATTTTGGTATAGATTTTTGTTTTTTGTTTTATTCATAACTTTTTAAAAGGCAGTGTTGGGGATTTGCTGTTAAATTTTAGAAACCAAAAATCTTCTATTTTTCTTGTAAAATTTACATTCGTGGGCTGTTGTAAAGATAAAAAAAAGTAAAAATTTAAACTTAGATGTTTAATACCCCTCCTATTAATATGCTGGATGCCTTGTTTTATTTAAAAACAGTATTAAAAAAAATTTTCTTTAAAGCCCTTTAAAAGTCGGACAAAAAATTGTTATACAAAAAAGGGGTAAAATAAATTAATTCGTCTTTTGTTGCCCATTAAATATTTATTTTAAAAAGTTATCATTCGCTGACAACTTTAAACCGGGGTATAAATTTTTTTTTATTTTCATAATATTGTGGGGGCCGTTAAAAATAGTTTTTTACAATTGGAAAGCGATTTATTATTTAAGTTGTTTAATAAAATCCGCGGTATAATTTTTAAACAGTTTAATTAAAGGGATGATGGGGTGCAAAATATATTTTTAGGTTATTGGAAAAAAACGTTAAAAAATTATTAGCTTTTGTTTGATTTATTTTGTTCTAAAATTGTTTTACCATGAATTAAAAGAATGTTTTTTTTAGCTATATCGCGCCCCAAAAAAAGATTCTAAAAAATTTTGTTTTAAGAAAATTGCCATAAGGGGGGAAAAATAAATCGTGAAAAAAAAAACATTATTTTATGAATTTTTAGCAATATGGCTTAAAAATTTATTTTAAACCCTTTTGTTTTTTTGGGAAGTATGGTTTCAACAACACTTTAAATTTTTTGTGAAAAAATATTAATAAACAAGCCGGTGACAGCGCTTTTCCCAGGGTATCTTAGAAAATAGACGATTTGCGGGATCACTATATCTCAGTTAAAAATTATCGAAAATTAAAATCCATTAGGTTTTTTTAAAGTATAAGTA